>JAJLWW010000068.1:0-122385 GCA_030570935.1 Geotrichum klebahnii
ATTAATCGAAAGCTTTAATTCATGCGACACGGCTATGGTAGTGAAAAACTACGATCTGATAATAATACGAAATTCTCGAAGGTGCTTGGTAATCGTTTATTTTTATTTTATGTTATTTTGTTATTTCTATTATATCTTTATACTTTACTTAGCTGCCTGATTGAACTGGCAAAAAATATATTCATTCATTCATTCATTTCAATAAAATGAATGCTATAAACATGCCATAAACAATGCGAATAACATCAAAATAATCAGTGTTATTTGCAACTTCCTCCTGATGGCCCAGTTGGCTAAGGCGCGAGACTGTAATAGATCATTGTAATCTTGAGATCGGGTGTTCGACTCACCCTCAGGAGATTGTTTTTGCCTGTAGCAGGGTTTTAAAGTTACTTTTTGACTCGTGGCATGCGAATAGTTCTGGAGATAATGGTACGAAGTTGTTCTTCGACTCAATGCGTGCACAAAAGAGTTGCGATGTTGCTATATTCCTTACTAAAACCTGGAACTTAATTGATTCCTCACTCATGAGATTAATAATACCTTTCTTAATAAGAATTTCCATTAGTTTCGAGTAAGTATCTCTAATATCATGAGAAGAGCATGAATCAGATAAATTACGATTTTGGATGTGTAAGTTTGGGAAAGTATTGACATAAAACCTCTGACATTCTGACTTGGGATGAATCGACAACCAAAACGCATTTGCCACAAACCAACCACAAAATGTCGAGACTACGAAAAGCAACCAACAGGTTGCTCAAGGATCCTGATTACGATGTCGACGATAAAGTGTTTTACGATGAACAAGGTGAGTTTTAATCATTTACTTAATTCGTGAATGTCTTTTTAACATGGGATCAGAACAGGAGCAAATAATCAAAAACTTTGAGATCGAGAATCTTGAAGCTGAACAACAGTACAAGGTAGGTAAATTTATCAATATCACATGGAAGAATGAACTTCTGACCTTCTTTAGACTGCATTTATTGCTGTGATGGTGGCTCCAACTCCAATATTTTTGATTCTACCTTATTGCCGACGGAATTCACTATTGTCATTATTTGCATTATCCTCGATATTTATCTCGGTATACACGCTTTTGACATTTGCACGCAGTGTTCCTGTCCTGTACTTCTACCAAAAGGAACGGTTTTGTCGCCCTGATTCACCAGCATTGACCCCCCTTGAAAAGTATCTTCCACCTCTTAACATCCTCCTCGCATTCAGCACCGCTGCCTGGGGATTAATTAAACACTATCCTTGGATGGGCTATGATTACATTTGGTTTTTACCTGTTATATCTGTGGGTACAACTCTGCTACTTCGACAGTGGATGTCTGATTCAATGGTAAACATCAGTGTCCTGAAAAAGGCTCGCTATGGCCTTAAGGGAGCTTGATGTAGTATACTATGGGCAATAACTTTGAGCATTAGTTTGTATATATATTTACCTGTTGATTCAACAATTGGGTCAATGCTGATCCAACATCCAACCCTTTATTGTGAACGTAACCTGCCATCTAAATTCTTCCCATCTCTCTTCAGTCGTCCATGTCGCTTATGCCGTCGATGTTGTCATTGTCGATGCTTCAAGAAATCAATTTTGCCTTCTGTGTGTGAAGTCATGTGATTTGTCACTGTGGTAACACTTTGTTACCTAATCTTGACCAGATTCACTTGTGTAAACACAAAACATAGAGATTTTGTGTGTATTTTCATGTTTAAGTCACCCAAAAAACAAAAAATTCAAAACAAAACAAATCTCATCTTCTTCTCCAATTACCATTTTTTCCCTTAATTGGTGTATTTTTTACCATCTCTAGAAAGTTAATTTAAAGGTACTCGTTTACTATGGCTGCTTCTGGGGATCATAGATCAACCCCTAGCAGGTCTTCTATAAGTGCGGCAAGTGATACTAGCTCCGTATTAGGATTATCCTCATCAGCCAATATTAAGGTCATTGCTAGATTCCGACCAGAAAATGAGACTGAGCGGGCCAACAATAGTACGTCTGTGGTAGAGTTTCTATCAGAAGACTCATGCCAGATCGAAACCAAAGATTTTTCTGGTACATTTACATTTGATCAAGTTTTCGACGTTAATAGTCAACAAGAACAGGTTTTTGAATATAGTCTAAGACAAACAGTTGATGATCTCATGAAGGGATATAATGGAACTGTTCTTGCTTATGGTCAAACAGGTTCCGGAAAATCATACACTATGATGGGTTCTAGTATTGACGACCCTGTCTACCGTGGTGCAATCCCTCGTATTGTCGATATGATTTTTGAAATGATTCTGCAGAGCAGTTCGGATATCGAATATACAGTGCGAGTTAGTTATATGGAGATCTACATGGAACGAATCAAAGATTTGCTCAATCCACGAAATGATAACTTGCCAATTCATGAAGACAAAGCTAGAGGTGTTTATGTTAAGGGACTCACTGAGGAGTATGTGTCAAGTGCTCAGGAAGTCTATGATGTAATGCGACAAGGAAGCGGAGTAAGAGCAGTTGCGTCTACGAATATGAATCAAGAATCTTCTAGATCTCATTCTATTTTTGCTATTGTTGTTACTCAGAAAAACACAATCTCTGGTGCTCAAAAATCCGGTCAGTTATTTTTGGTTGATTTGGCTGGATCCGAAAAGGTTGGCAAAACAGGAGCATCAGGGCAGACTCTTGAGGAAGCTAAGAAGATTAACAAATCGCTTTCTGCTCTTGGTCTTGTAATTAATTCCCTGACTGATGGAAAATCACTTCATATCCCTTACCGAGATTCGAAACTTACCCGAATTCTACAAGAGTCACTGGGAGGAAATTCTCGTACTAGTTTGATTGTAAACTGCTCGCCTTCGAGCTATAATGACGCAGAAACTCTTTCAACCTTGAGATTTGGTGTTAGAGCCAAGAATATTCGAAATAAGGCAAAGATCAATACTGAGTTATCTCCTTTGGAACTCCGACAGCTCCTGAAAAAGAGTCAACGTCAATTGGAAGCTCGAATCTTTTATTCCAACAAGCTCGAAGGAGAGTTAACTGCATGGCGTAGTGGCGAGCCACCAAATAAAGAGTCTTGGGTAACTCTCGGAGTTATAACTGAGCTGAAGTCTCACACCGCTAATAACTCCGTTGTTTCGTTACCTCCTTCGACCCCTCGAAGTGCTTCATCCTTATCAACATCTAGGCCTACTACACCTAGTCTTCTTAAACCTGGAAGCAAAAACTCTCATTACAAGCGTGGTAGTATTCAAGATTCCATATCCTTATCCATTTCTCCTGGCCTTTCGGAAATTGACTCAATGGAAGATTATATTCGACGAGAAAATGAGCTCCAAGACCAGCTTTCTGAAAAAGAGGCTTTAATCAGTCAACAAGAGCAAGCTTTGTTTGACATCAGAAGTCAACTTAAAACACAAAAATCCGATACCATTAATAAGGAAACTTCTGATTTACGTCTTCAAGTTGACAATCTGAATTATGAAAAGAAAGAGTTGGAAATCAAGGCTGGTTCGTTGAAAGAAGAAAACGACCAGCTAAACCAAGAGCTTCAGGAGGCTAAGCAAAAGCTTTTAGAAATTTCAGTTTCGTCAACTAGGATTGGAGGTGATGGAGATCAAGCGACCAGTGATGAGCAAGCAGCATTGTATGATCTGAAGAAAAAACGAAAGATGACGGAAATCTTTGGGTCTCTATATCAAACCACAAACAGCACATCTAATTTGAGTACTTTCGATAAAGCTAATACTGCAACTACTTTAGAACAGGTAATTTCAATTTTAGACGGAATTTCACTAGACGAACCTGGATCTGAAAACCAGTTTGTTGCAGCGAAAGGAAAACTTCTTACCGCGTTAGACAAAATCAATTCCAGTAATGCCCAGCCCGTTGGTCAGAACCTTGAGAGTATCCTCCAAGATCAAGATTCAAAATTCCAACAGTTTGTTGAAAACATTAACCCATCCGATGATACCAAGTCCCAGTTAGAGGCCATCTATGAAGCGCGACTAAAAGCTAATGGGGAAACTGCTACACAATTATTGGCAGAAATTAACCGTCTACAATATGAAAACGACTCACTTCAAACTAAGGCATCTCCAACTCCGGTATCAATGACAGACTCCAGTGATAAAGATTCAACTACCTCAAAGTCAGATCAAGAAGAAGAAATGGTTATTCCTGTTTCAGCTATTAAAGAGAAAGAACAACAAGCAGCTGCTGCACAAGAAAAAATTCAGTCAATGCAAAGCCATATTGCTCAGTTCGAAACTATGAAGAATGCATTAATGAAGGACTTGCAGGATCGATGTGAACGAGTAGTAGAACTTGAAATTTCTCTTGACCAGGCCCGAGCTCAATACAATATTGCAATCCGTGATAGCAACAACAAGCAACAACAGAAGAAGATGGCATTGTTACAGCGAAATCTAGAGCAGCTAACTCAAGTCCAACGCCAACTGGTGGAGCAAAACGTTGTGCTCAAGAAGGATGTTGCAATGGCGCATAAGATTTTAGATGCCCGCAATGATCGTATTCAGTCACTTGAATCGGCTTTAAGAGATTCACAAAATAGATTGAGCCAAGAATCAGAGATTTTTGAAACCAAACTCACATACCTTCGAGACAGGCTGATGGAAGTAAAGCGAGGAGGTGGAGGGTCTAATTCATCAAGTGTTGCAGGTAGTCCAATACGACCTAATTTGGGATCCATGATGAATTCACCACCAGGTACAAATACAAGTAGTGGAGGATTTAGTCTTTCTTCATTCCCTACTATTGCAAGCATAGGAGCTAATAACAAGGTCGCACATTATCCTGATTTGACTCCTCAGCCTTATCAAGGAAATACAAAGATTGTGAAACCGTTAAGAGGTGGTGGAGGTACTAACCAGTCACAGCAACAGCATCCACTTACACCTGTAAGGGCTAAAGAAGGGCTTTGGACAAAGCTTAATTCCATTGTGAACATGACTCCTTAAGTTTTCTTACTTTCTTCTTCTTTTTCTCTTCTTTTTTCATTTTATTTGTCCTGTTAATTCTGGTTTTTGTGTTTAGTTTTATTTTGTTGAATGTATGTTTTGTACTTTTTTTTATATACCAGTTTGTTTAATATTAGAAATGATTTGCTTCCTACGAAACTATAAAAGTCATATAATAATGAGATCACAAGTTAGGAGTCCTAATCACAACGTTCATAATCTAAATGATCCTAGGATCAAAACAATTTGCAATGAAATGAATAGCGGCGGGAAACATGAGATTATATTAAAAATGAAAGAAAGATTCAAAAGATGAGAAGAAACAAGAGGAGGAAAAACTATGAATACCATAAAAACTAAATCAAAAACAAAAAAAAACTAATGGACTTGTTTATTCAAGACCAGAAAAACTTATTTATGAAAACCTTCATTCAAGCAAACATTGATTCACCTGATTTCAGACTCAATATTGTTCTGACATCAGTTGTATACCTTAACGCTGAAAGCAAAGGAATCAAGTTTAGCAAGCAAGTGTCGCTTGGATCATTTATCCAAGTCTCTATTTCAATGGCATTGTTCTCATGGTGTAGAAAAGAAATTGGTGAGTTGTCTATTATAAAGACCTTTGAAAGATCTGAATTCACCTTGCTTAGGTCTTTTGTGAAGCCATACATTGTGCCTGGCTGATAGCGATGAAGAGTGGAATTGACGGTGTTGTTGTCACCCATGTTATCATTCTCTAAACCCACATTGGCAGAAGATGATAAAGATTGAGATGCAGATGAAGGTGATGATGATGTTGATGATGTTGATGATATTGATGATGTATGTAGTGTGCAATGCTGGCGGTAAAATCGCTGCTGAAAGTACTTCCTGTCCTTTTCAAGCCAGTCAATCATTGGATCTGCATAGGCTTGGACAGAAGCTGTAAATATAACCAAATTATACCACTGTGAAACGGATTCAAGAAACTCATCACAGTACGGTCGTTTGAGCAGATTATAAAGAGTTGCAAATTGATTGTTTGGAAGTTTGACTTCAACCAAATGGCCCTGCGATATTCCAGCTGTGGACTGATATAATGAATGAATTAGTGTTTCGTCAAGATCAAGTACAAGTGTTTTCTTTTCTCTAGACGGCGCTGAAGAAACTCCTTTATGAAAATTCATGAATGGAACTAGTGGGCGGGGTGGTGCGCAAGATCGGGGGTATTTTAGAGCATATGAACTAGGACTCTTGGTTCGATGGAGTTTTGTCTTGGTCGTCGTACTGGGTGTTAAGGGTTGTTTTTTGTTATCGTCACTAGTAATGTTGGAGTAAAGTGTCCTGAATGTTGTGTAAGGAGATCGCAAGGTAGATACGCCTCCTGGATCTCGACGCCCATCAGATTCCTCATGCACATCATAGAGACCGCTGGGTTTCGATTTGACGTCAAAATCTTTAGAGGTATGTGCCTGATTTGCCGGTTTCGATATGAATGAAAACAAAGAATTAAAAAAGGAGGTAAAGATCGAGAGGTAAGCTGAAGAATCAGACAAATTAGAAGATGTAGAACTTAGGTCCACTTGGGCCGTGCCCTCCAAGGGTAATCCATTATCTGGAAACAAAGAGGAGGCCACCCACAGAAAAGGGGCAATCAAAGTTCGGTAAAGCAGACGAGGCAAAAAAAGAACCACGCTCAATGCGAAATTCTCTTGTTGAAAAGTCGTCACTTTAACATCAGGTGCATTGTTTGTTTCTTCTTGACGGGTTCCGTCACTATCCTTCTCGTAGTTAGAGGTATCACTGACGTTTGAAGATGATGCTAATGGGTCAGGCTTCAACAGATTTGCTAGTTTGTCAACATCTAGGCCTGGTATACCAGCTCCGTCTGTTTGATTATTAGGGCTCTTCTCATTAGAGAGCTGTACATGGAGAGAGGTGGAAGACGGATATCTTCTTGGGGTCGATGGCGGAGTCCCAATGACCCTGCCCACCTGGTTTGAGATGAACTGAATCGAGTTCATTTACACTCACAATATCAAACCAGTAGCATGTAAGTAATTGAACGAAAAGCAGATAAGAAAAGAAAGAAGAAGAAAAAAAGGTCTAGTCTAAAGGATCACGGAGTTGTCGAGGAAATGGTTGGGAAAGAGAAACAAAAAGTGTTTGGAAATAAAAATATAAATAGACGTATGCAGGAAATACAACAGAATAATTAAAATAATAAATCATACAAAAGTATAAAGCTTGAGCCATAATTTTAGGTTGAATTTTGGCTCGTGAAGAAGGAGGACAGAAAACCGCCAAAGATTAATGAGCTTACACTGACTATGATAACATGATACTATGTAGGCAATGAAGAGCAGCAGACCTCTTAGTTACACCAAAAAGACGTAGTCGTCGGTTTGGATAGGTAAATCTTGTTTGAACGAGTCAGTGTCACCAGCTGGTTTAGTTTGCACTGTAGAACTAGGTTTAGTTCTAATCTTCTTCTTGATTCTGACAGTTTTCAATGCTTCCAGATTGAAGATAAGATCATGATAGTCTAAACTTGACACAAAAAGTGACTGGAAATAGTCTTCTTGAGCTCCATCCAGCTTCTAAATCAGCAACTTTCGTTAGTCCCTCACTTGTGTACACATATTTTTGATTCACATACCACAGTTGAAATTGCTGGTGATTTCGATAATGAGTGACTCGGTATTAGCCATATCTTTAAACTTTTAACAATACCAGCTAAATATTTCTCTTGATATCCTGCTGTATTAGGGACCGAACTGGTGTCCTTGATACTGAATATCCAAGGTGCAAAATGGCACCGTCTTATTGTATCTAGGAAAAAACTTGCTAAAACGTAGTTTCCAAGAAAAACTAGAGACTTTAGCCATTTCTTGGTGGTTTTAAACGGCTGGGAATCTTTAAATTCCAATGTGAATTCAGATGAAGTGACATAGACAGGCAATCTTGAGGTCTGAGAAGACGATGATAATGGGCGCACGAAAGCTTTCGTTTATATCATGTTAGAATGTATATAACTGATCTTTATATTACAGACTTACTTTGAATGTATCCGTCTTGGATTTCAATTAAATCAAGACTACACGTACCGTACGTCCATAGCTACACAATGTCAGAACAATTCCATTACTACTTGCTTCATAATACGCTTCCTGCTTGCAAGGTGTGAAGAATAATGTCGGTTGCCTCGTTGGAGAGAATACCATCGTCAACCATAAACTTCATTGATATCTGTAACCATAAAAGATTAGTTAATAAAATGAAGCCTTAAATAGCAAACCAGTAACTTACTGAGAACCCTTGTGGTGGGTTCAAAGGTCTATCACAAGCAGTTATGGTTGCAGTCATTTGAACTTCGAGATTGTGTAACCAGTCAATTTGAGCCGGTAAACAACAGTTGTTAGCTAAATACGCCTGAGCCAAACTGTGAATACTGCAAGATACAGGCTCCTCTGTATAGTATTTGTAAATCATAAGGCAGGTCTAACAAATTTGATAATGACAAAAAGGTGTAACGAATTGAAGGTTTCAAAGGTTCCTGAATGATCCCAAATTTGGATTCTCATTAAATTTATTCATCTTTTGTGACCAACAGCGCCTTCCGATGCTCAGACAACGACCTTATCCAGAAAATCAATGCTTATCTACCACTAAATAGAAGCTTATTGCCGTGCGTATTTTTCTGTATCATGCTTAGAAGAATTGTAGTCACAAGAGCTTTGCGAATCCTCAAAATTGACCCACCGTAGATAGTTCATTAGAGCAGATAATACACAACAAAAGTGATTTAAACTATTAATTAACAAATTATTAGTTATGGATTGTATATATTCTACATATCATATTATTTGCTCCTTTTATTTTAGTTATATGTACCATGCTAACATTAAAAGTGAAGAAGTCTCACTTCACTATGGGGAATAATTTCATCATCATCGTCGCTGTCATCATCTTCATTGGTATATGTGAAACCAGTAAAATCGGGATCTACACTATACTCTTCAGATGGTTGTATCATAAGTTCGGGAATGGTTTGAGTCCCAGTCGTAGTTGTAGTTGCCGTTCCTGCTGTACCTCCTGTTCTTGGAGGATCAATAACGCCAATGCGATAGCTACTTCCAACAGCCATGTTCCAACTAATGCTATTACTATTGTTGCGTCCGAATTGTTGTACACTCTCCTCATCGTCAGTCATTAGGTTTCCGTCTTCATTTGGTTTGATAATTTTATGTTGCGCGGTGTTGTAAGATCCGCAGTTAGTACACTTGAGCCCCAGAAAATGGAATGCGACATTGCTTTTAGCCATACAATCGTTGCAAACAACAATGGCACGCCATCGGTCATAGGGCTCAGGCATGGGTTGCCGCTCAATCTCAGTATCCAGAATACGGAATTGTGCGGCCATGTTGATTATGGACCGTGCGCACGTGGGGCATTTATATGAGGTCTTGGTATGCTGGCGATAACAACTCTGGTGGATAGAATGGCCACATAACATGAATACCACTGTTTCTGTTGAAGTAAACATGTATTCACCACAAATAGGACAGTCGCACTCAGTGGAGTGCTCAATGCACCTATGGGAATCTTGCAAATCAATGGACATGCACACGTTACATGTCTGACAGTGAAAGAAGTCCTTACCAAGTCCCTCACCAATTCGGCATAGTCCACAATCATCACAATGATAAATTGATTTTTCAATATCATCGTCCCAGAGTTTGCATTTAGAACAATAGTATCGTGCCAGTTGAGCATGGCACCCTGCACAGTCCTGAGCGACACTTTGAACAAGACCGCAGTGCATACAAAGCATGTTTTGAGTGTCGGGACGAATGAGTTTGTGTCCTTCAACTTCATCATGGCATAGTCGGCACGTGTACCATTTGTAGCATGTTGAGCATTCAAGTTTGCAACCTCGTTTATAATGCGGGCATCCAAGGACCTCTTCGTCTGCATCAAAATAAGTGGGCGCCAAGTCTTGAAGAGTAGCAACGGGTTTTCGGGAGACACTTGGTTCCTCAAGTTCACCTTCACTTTCTTGGCCATCCTCTTGGCTGCCAGATTCTTCCTCATCCTCTTCGCTCTCCTCCTCATACAATTCTTCAGGAGGAAATAAATTGGTAATGCGATAATACTGCTCCGTCATTAATCTTTGGACTCGCTTATCACGATCTCGGTCCGTAAGCTCCAGGCTTTGGATCTCCTTGATGCGTTGACGCAGCTCTTGCTCTCCAAGTGCTCGTGATGGAGTCATTTTCTTTCTAACTACTCGCCTTGTTTTTTTCTTGGATTTACCCGTAGTTGGATGTGAAGACGTGGAAGGATCAGCTCCCTGCACAGGAGCGGAGGATGAAGTATATTCACTACTGTTATAGCCCTGTCCCAGGAGTAGTGATGGAAGTTGGGATGCTCTAGCACCTACAGAGAGGGCTGATGATTCGGTGAGACGAACAGGTTGAATAGGAGGGCATATTGAAGGCTCTTGAGCAGCAAGAATACCAGCAGGCTCTCCGCCTCCACCGATGCCATTACGCATTGCATTCCAAGACTCGTTAAACTGCTGAAAATACTTTTGAATTAGCCACTGGCCTGATGAATCCGAAGTGGCGTTTGCTGGGGTTGAAGCGGAATTCTGAGGATTGCCGTCATTAGATGCAGACTTTCCTTTAGACTTTCTAGAACCCTTCTTTTTTCTCTTCTTGAGCTTTCGGGATTTTGATTCAGGGCTTTTAGGTGCGGCAGGACGAATGAATCTGCCAATAAATTCAATATCGTCGTCACTAGACGATTCGTCTTCTTCTTCATCTTCATCTTCATCATTAGCTCGACTGCGATTGGCAATGCTTGAGCTGGCTTGTTTGAATCTCACGAAGAAGGGAACAGGGGCACCGTCTTCTTTGGTTTTCACTTGTTGGTCATTTTTGGTATTGGTGCAATCTTCATCAGCACAGCTACATCGATTATCAAGAGTGCTGTCATCACTGGAATAGTCCTCTGCATCAGCAGATGTTGAGAGTTGATTAAACAGCTGAGAAAGCGGATGAGGGAGACGTAGCTGAGGGAGCTGAGGCATATAAGAATCCATGGCTAAATATCATAGAGCAAGCGTATGAGTAGAAAAAAATAGCAAAGGAGGGACTGTAATTTCTTGAACGACCAAAAACACAGAAAAACCAGCTATTAGCTGTGCTTTATAAAGAACGAAAAAAGGAGTAAAAGAATAGAAATGAAAAAACTACAAAAAGAGTGGAAAATAGTTGAAAAATAAATTTGAATTTTGACTGTTGAAAATGGGGTTGCAAGTAGTCGGCTGTTGAGGGTTGAGAGAGTAAAAGAGCCAGAGAGACATAGAGGGAAGTTTAGTTTTGTCCTGGTGCCGAACGACAAGGAACAAAACCCATTTTTAACTGTGTGTTGCCTTAAATAGGTAAAAGCCGCATTATCACCACAGCAACGTAAGGGAAAAGATGAGCGTGACGGCGTATGGCGAGACCTTGATCCGTCCACATTTTTCAGATCAACCGGAATTTATTGAAGGTTTCTAGGCATGGACTCAAGAAAAAAGTTTCAATTTGGAGGGATAGAGAATTATACAGGGAACTGATTCCTAAAAGCTGGAATTCAATTGACCATGATGAAGGTGGTGGTGGTTGTTGCCCACATGTTTTACGACCAAATGGTTGTTGAATGCCCAACTAAGGCCCAACAACAAGCTTACAAAGGGTAGCACAAACGCCATTCGGTTCATCTAATCAACTGCAAAAGCTGGAGTTACTAATCTATTCTATCTAATCCCCCTTTTCTGAGAGCACCTGCTTAACAGGCTCTGTCTCATGAATGTAGAGGCCATGTTCCTGGATATACCTTATCACACTGTTGGGAATCAAGTACTGCACAGACATGCCTCGTCGGATAAACAGTCGAACTTTGGTAGAGCTAATGTCATTATAGATAAGCTGTTTAATGACTAACACGTTACGACGATGTTCGTACATGATATCGTGAGACAGTAAAAACGAGCGCACATCCGATCCAGTCCGCTCTACAATCAAGCAGCCATATCGACCAAGAATATGATGTAGATCATCGTTGGCCCAGACGTTTGGCTCACCCATGGATTCTATCAAATCCCCACCAGCAAGTAACATGATCTTAACGCCTTTGCGACGCCCAGAAGATGTTGCTATCCCGCCCCGTACAATGTTGATTTCATGATTAAAATGATCTAGTACAACTGCAGTACGCTGGTAGTTTGGTTGCAACGATTCCCATGAGTCAACCATGAGCCACGATGATGTACGCTCACAGGCCAGCTCACACATACGAACACGATGATGAGCTGCCGCAAGTCCTTGCTTTTTGTAGTTATCAGATACTGGAGAGTAGTAGCCACCGATTACTTCAAACCGAGTCTCTTCACGAATAGAGTCCATAGCCATTTCAAACATCCGTAGATGCAAGTAAGTTATGGGGGAGAACGAGCCACAGGCCACAATCACCATGGGCGATTTGGTTTCATCCATCATGACCTTAGCAAGTCGATGAGTAGGGAACTTGTAATCTTCCAGAGTGCGCGCCTGGCGGGACACGCCGACAGGGACTTCTTCCAAGTCGGCAGAGTGGACAATAGGTCTCGCACCTCCCGTAGAGTTTTCAAGGGTATAAGGTGTAAGCCGAGAATCAATCGATGTCTGTTTAGGACTGTTCGTAGTGGTACTATTGTAGCTCGGTACTGTAGAGGGTTGGGGCTTTGCGTCTGGTTGGGGCTTTGAGTACAGTTGAGTGGTACCAGACGGAGGCACAAAGTTCTGCGAGGGAATTTGAGACTCGACGTCCATGGTGTTGACAGTGTTAGGCGACATATCATACTCCGAAGGGCCAAGATGTGGGAAATTTGGAGATGATAAGCTTGTGTTTATAGCATTAGGAATAGAGAATGAGTCTAAGTTGGAAGGAATGCGAGGGATGGTGGTTGGAGCAGGAGTAGGAGAATCAGACTCTCCAGAGGCTCTTGAGGAAGAATCAGTAGTGGTTGTCATATCAGTAATTAGTGGTTGCTCGGAGGTTGAAGAAATATGTAGCTCCTCGGTAGAATCAAAGGTAGATGTATTGGGATCAAAAATCGAGTTTGTACTTGAGACGATATTATTATTAGTCTTTTGAAAAGAGTATGAAGAGGGCACAGTTGTGGGGGTGCTGGGTGCAACCTGAGAGTTGAGTGAATGGCTAGAATCCGAGATGCTTGATAAGGGCAGAAAAGAAGAATTAGAAGAAGGTTCTTGGGCTAAAGTACTGAGAATAGAATTGAACTTTACGGGCTGCTTATTTTTCTTGCTGAGAAAAACAGGAAGATTTGGAACATTGCGGCGGTCTCTGTCACTGATGGAGGGGGACGATGAATGGCTGCTTACTTTTTTGGACATAAAGAGACCGCCGTTTAGATGGTGTTCATCGTCATTGTCATTTTCGTAATCGTCGTCCGTTTCGCCATGAAAGTTGCTTTCTTCCAGTTCGTTTTCGTTCAATACACTCAAACTTCCTGGTTCAGATATTGTGTCGTCACACGAGGGGCTCGCATGATCCCTAAAACGTGTATTTTTCAGCGAGTCGGTAAGTTTCAAAATGTTGGGCTGCGAAAAAGAACCAGTAGAAGAAGAAAACGAGGAATTGGTATGAAGGTGATGGTGATTGTACGGATGGTGATGAGTGTTTGGAGAAAGAGCTGGAGAAGACATCAGAGACCTGGAGGATGGACCAGATCTATGAGAGTAGTCTGCTAGTGACGAAGCCGAAGAGTTGCGACTGAAAGGGGCATCGATCTCTGAATTGTGAAAATCCTCGAGGACATAGGGCTGGATGGGGGCTACGTTAGGGATCAAGTAGTGAGGAAGCGGTCTAGGCATGCGCTGAGATGGATGCTGTTCCGAGGGAGGCACAAAGTTAGGAGCGAGAGTAGGGTCCATGGCGGTGAAGGTAGTGAAATGACGATTTTATGGGCTTAGACGACGATGCTACGGGGGAAATTGCAGAGGTTATATAGGAAACGTAAAGTAGAGTAACCACAATTGGTAGTAGATTAAAGGCAAATTATCTGGAGCAACGGAGATTTAATGAATGAAAGAGGAGAAGAAGAAGATCTGGCAAACGAAACAGCGGAGGATGAATAAGGGCTCAACAGAGCAAAGAAGCGCATAGCGCATAACGGATGGCTAAGGATTGGGATACGATGAGCAGGCCCTAGCACAGTAGAGTAGAGCAATGGCAGAGCTATGACAGGTTATTATGAGTACGTAATTACATGGACATAGTGTGGACTACGTGGTACGTGGCCGTTTATTATTCCTTTTGAATGGCAAGAAGATGGCGAAATTTTGTGTTTGATATTTATTGTATGTCGTTTTTTCGTAGATTGAGTTGGATCAGATTGCTGCTGTTGCTGACTACTTTTGATCTGCTTCGAGTTTCGGATGTCAGGGAAAATAAATGAAAAATCCACATATAGAGCAAGTCATGTTGCATTTTATGTAATTTTGTTGCATTTTATAGAGAATCAGAAGAGGGACAAAACGTCAGAGGTCACGTGGATGCTTTATTTCCCCTCAAACGAGTCATTATGCTGATTAATGGTTAGTCATGGATTAATAAATAATAATTATTAATTTATCATTTTTTCAAATTAGTAATTTCTGTTAGTCATGAATTAGTCATATATATTTATTCATTTTGAATTTGGCTTACTAAATATGACTAATAATTACATTATCATTTAATTTTATATCTAAGTCCCAAGTCCTAGGTCTCAAACCCGCACCGTGTTTATTTTTTTTTCAGGTGGCAGGGTTCACTGAAACTTTGTTTCCTTCCTCCATCGCGTTTTATCGCATATGCAGGCTGATCTAAATTTGTTACCAGCATTTTATAGGTACAATTTATTTTGCTATGAATTTTCCTCATCTTGGCTCAGAAAACATTGAAATGTTGCAATAAATATTCATGCCACTGTTATTAACTATACAGTGATTAAGAAAGTGCACCCATTCACAAATGTTTCAGTGTTTCTGTATTCAAGTTTCAGTGTGGAGAACCACAGATTCTATCACGGCTGTGGAGATCTCCCAAGAACTGGGATTTGTGTGAATTTTTTTGTTTTCCAGCCTTGCCATTTTTTTTTTCACTCCTTGGCCTCCATCAGAGTTATAGCTACAATGAGAATCTCCACAAACATGCAAAGACTGGATCAAGTCATTCCTAGATCTGATATATCTTGTGCTTCTAAACTGGATCTGGGTCCCGTCAAATTGCTTTTGGGTTTCGCCATGCCTAGAAGTCACGTAACCGCCGTTGGGGCAGGTACTATGGCGTGGTGAAAGTTTACACTATTATACTCAGTTTCCGCACTATTGTACATTTTCGTGCGAGTATGTTGGAAAACTCTTCTGGTAACCTGCTACTAATGGCGCCCGCCCTTCTTTACACATACACTCTCGCTTTCATACTGATTGTGCAATTTCTGCTCACTGCGTCAAGCCATGCTTAAATAAACGAGCACAACAGATTATTCGGTGCAACCACCTAGTGGATCTATGTTCCTCCACAGCATCCAACTTTCTTTAAAGGCGTTTCAAGCCTATGCCCAACACTAGCCACCCTTTACTACATGATACCTTCCATTCATGGTCTTTTAGACTGCTTCAACTTTTTATAAATATGCACACTATTCCTAGATCTGTCCTTTTTTTTCCCCTTCTTCTTCTCTTTCTCTTGTGCTCATCTTTCCTTGTATCACTTTTATTCCTTACTGTTTGTTATATCAAATCAATCAGAGTGCATAGTTTGCATAATCTGTGCCTGAAAAACCTTCCTTGTCGACAACTTCTACTACTTCTTCGCCATGCTCTTAGTCAAAGCCCTTTTGTTCACCTTGTTTAGCCAAATTTTGGCCATGCCACAACCAACTCCCGAGCCACTTAGCTCACGGGCAGCTGAAAAAAGAGATCTTCATGACTTCTACAACACTGTTACTATTGATGTTGTTTCGTTCTACGAGGACTTCATCAACAACAGATACGCATATCTGAATTCATACAAGTCCTTCTTCCTTACACATACTTTTAGCTTGGGATCTGCTTCTAACGAGTTTTCCTCCATCATCACCTACACTGATGATTCTTTTGCTACCGCCATCAGCAACTCCCCCGCGTTGTCTACTGCTTTGGCTACCATTGCTACCGAGTTCCCATGGTACTCCTCATGGGTTGAGAAGAATGTAGCTAGTGCAACTGCTTCTTCTACTGCCAACTCAGCTGAGCGAAATCTTCCTATCCTTGTCTCCCAGTCTTCGATGCATCTTGCCATCATTGCCATGACCGCATTCAGCGCAGTCCTATGTCTGGCTGTATTTTAACATTTTTCCCATTTACCTTTCACCCTTTTTATATTTATATTTATATATAATTTCTCCATAGACTGTACTTTATTCTATTTATTCATTTGATATCTCCTCATCTTGTACTAAGCCATGTATATTAAGACTAGTACTCAGATTAATAGTTCATACATATATGTGTATTAATTTAATCCGTATTCGTTATTGCGTATTAAAATTTCCATATTTATTCCTGATGTTTACCTCAGCCGTGCGTAGCTGACACGTTACCCTGGCCGTCGCCTCCAGTTCGCACTGTGCTGCTGCTTTGGCTGGTATTTGGCCTTATTTAAGAGCCTTTAGCCCACCGTCAGTTTAGCAATAAATATATCTCTTTTGTTTCTACTCTTACTTTCTCTCGTTATTTTTTCTATACTTTTTAATATTTAATACATACATCTCTTTTATAGCTAGCAATGCCCTTTCAATCGCTGCTGAACAAGGTCTCGGGTCAGCCTGATAACTACAAGCTTAAAAGCCAGTATAGGTTTGAAAAGACATTGGGAGCTGGAACCTTTGGAGTGGTTAAGCGGGCCAAGCATATCCCTACTGGAGAAGATGTAGCGATTAAGATTATTCTTAAGAAAACTCTTCATGGAAACGACCAAATGGTACTTGATGAGCTGGCCATGCTCAAAATGATGCACCATCCTCACATTGTCGCTTTTAAAGCTTGGTTCGAATCCAAGGAAAAGTACTACATTGTGACCCAGCTAGCTACAGGAGGAGAGCTCTTTGATCGAATTTGTGATTATGGCCAGTTTACTGAAAAGGACGGTGTGTCCACAATCCGTGAAGTCCTGGAGGCTATTTGCTATCTCCACGAACGCAATATCGTTCACAGAGATCTGAAACCTGAAAACTTGCTTTACCTTACTGAAGCTCCTGACTCGTCTCTTGTCTTGGCTGATTTCGGTATCGCCAAATCCTTGACTGATTCAAAACAAAAATTGACCTCAATGGCTGGCTCCTTTGGATATGCTGCGCCTGAGGTTCTACTTGGAACTGGTCATGGAAAACCATGTGATATTTGGTCTTTGGGTGTCATCACCTATACCATTTTGTCTGGATACTCGCCTTTTAGATCTGAGACAATTGATGATTTCTTAGTTGAAGTATTACATAGCAAGTTCATTGTGTTCCATGAACGATACTGGAAGACCATTTCAAAGGAGGCCAAGGACTTTATTTCCAAGATGCTCTGTACTAATCCCAGTTTACGGCCTACGGCAAATGAGCTTTTAAAGCACCCCTGGATTGCTGATGAGAAGGCAGCCAACTCCACTGAAGACTTGCTGCCCAACATCCGCGAAGGTTTCAATGCCCGCCAAAAATTGCGCAAGGGAATTGAGGCAGTCCGTCTTGCAAACCGTATTGCAGCTCTTCATTTTAATGATTTGTCTGATGATGAATCTGATGAAGAACCTGATAATGGTACTAAAGATACAAGCGCATCTTCAACCACCCTTCAATCTCTCGTTTCGAAAGCTTCTTCCACTTCTACTCAGTCGTCGCTTGAATCAAACTCCCAGCGGGTTACAAAACCATCTTCTCCTTCCGCTCCGACCAAATCATTCCTTGCTTTCCAAGAGGTGGTCAGATCAGCCACACGAAACAAGGATCTCCTAGAATCCGAGAAAGAGAGTTAATACTAGTACACTTATTCACTTATTCACTTATAATAATAAAACATGCTAATTACATTTCTTTTATTCTTGCTTGCATATATTTCATTTCCAAACTCTTTTTATTTCTTTCAATTTTATACTTTCAATGAAGGACGGCTCTTTACAAACTTGTCCAAGTCTTCCTTCACAGCCACACCTAATACAAATCGACGTTCATCATCTGTAACAACTGCAAACTCCTGACCTTGTTTGAAAAACTGCTCAAGCTGCTCCAACGGGGTCTCGGGAGTGATTTTTAAAAACTCCCGTTTTTTACTACTACTAGTATTACTACTGCTGCTTGAAGTAGCTTTAGAAGAAAACTTAATGTAATGGTCAGCCACTAAAGCATCTGGAGAGCTAGTACCAGCAGCTTGACGTAAGAGGTCAGCAGTTAAGTATCCTAGCAATCGTTTAGTGCTGGTTGAAACCACAGGGAGGTACGAATACTCGCGCTCATAAGACAGTTCGAGAGCTTGGGAGAGGGGTGTAGAGGGATGAATAGTGAGGGCTGGAAGCAAGTCCAAGTCTTCAACAGTGGCCTATGAAATCACAACATTAGATACAGTAAGTTTTAAGTTTGGGGTTCAATTTAAAACATGAAGCATAGTGGGATGAGTATATGCTTGTTTATTTGATTTTACTTACTCCGCGATAATCCATTGTTTATATTGGTTTGGATTCAGATGAATTCTATGGTGAACTAAAAATTTAGAAAAGAAAAAAAAAGGTTCAAAGCCCTGGTGGTGGTAGTGGAGTTGGGAATTTTTTTTTACCCAGCATATTCCCTAACACTCTCACCAATAAGCCGCAAAATCATGGCCGAATCACCAGAACCAACTCCACCGTCACAACGGCAGCCTACCAAAATTGATAATCCCTTACGGCAGGACCGTATTGACATCTATGAAGGTCTAAATAAAGTCACACTAGTGCCAGGCTCTTCGGCCATAGGTAAACGCGGAAAAGGTGTTGGTTTTTACTGCGAAGCATGTAATCTCACGTACAAAGATTCTATTCAATACCTCGACCATCTCAACTCGAAACAGCATCAATACGCAACTGGTGTTAAGGACAGTGCTGTACCTGTTGCAACTCTTGAAGATGTCCGAAAGAGGTTAAAATACCTGGTTGACCAGAAAAAAGCTGAACTGCTTAAACAATCACAAGCTGGGGGGAGTGAGTTATTCAATATCCAGGCTCGAATTGAGCAGCGCAAGAAACTGGAAGAAGATGAAAGGGTGAAACGGCAACAAGCGAGGGCAGAAAAGAAACGAAGACAGAAGAAACGGAAGCGAGAAGGAGAAGGATCAGGAAGTGACCAAGATGAAGGAAATGAAGAGCGAAAGAAGCAGGCTCAAGACATGGCAACCCTCATGGGATTTTCGAACTTTGGAACGTCCAGTAAAGCCTGATAGATTTCAAAAGTTGTATGAGAAGCTCTGTTCATTGCTTTTGATAATGAAGATAATGATGATGAGTGCACGGTGATAGAAGCCGGTTACGATGTAGGAATCAGAGCGCAAACTTCACATCAATACCTACCACCCACTGGTACTGTTCAAACAGCTATCATTGCTAATATATTTATTGTAACTATATAGTTAAACAGATTTTGTTATAATCTTTCAACATGGCCAGGCAGATCAGCCATCGTGGATCAAGGCAAGGGTTTATGCGTAATATTCAGATTGAGTAAATGTCAGCATTCAGAATTCCACTACTCAGAGCCAACGAAAATTGACAAAAAAATGTTTGAAAGGTTACGCTGCCTAAGATCACCACCATCATCACCGTCAACTCAACTCCTCTGCCTCGTCTCTACGTCGCTCGTCATCTTTAACAAAAAGCCACATCATTCATCATGTCGCTTGTCAACTTGGCACACGTGTGCTCACATATTCAAAACGTTACGCGAGTCAACAAATCGCTAACCTCAATTCCATTCACCAAACTCCATTTGCAAATGGCCGTTGGCCTTTACCGTGAAGGTTTCATTAGTTCAGTTCAACGTGGATCTTTGACCGGTCCCGATAAAGAGTATACACCTACTACTTATGATAACGTTTCAACTCGCCGGTTATGGCTTGGCCTGAAGTACCACAACACCAAATCGGTCATCAGCTCGATGCGATTGGTTTCACATCCTAATAGACGTGTGTTTGCAGAGCCACAGCAGGTGGTTGATTTGCTAGGTGGTAAAGCTATGCGTCAAGTTGATCCTCCTCAGCTTGGTGAGGTCATGTTTTTGCGTACAAGAGATGGGGATCTTCTTGAACTCCAGGAAGCTGCCCAGAAACATGTTGGTGGTGAAATCCTGTGCCGTGTTAGTTAAGTAACATCTGCTGAACGGCGAAATATGTTAATGAACAATCATTTAGCATTTGTGTATATATGTATATTGAGTGCCTACATTTTGTGTGTATGTGTATGTGTTTTTTTTTTTTCTTTCAAGTCTCTTTTTTTATAAAAAAATAAATAGAATTTCCATGCAAAAACTAAAAGGAACTATGGTATCAGGTTTCCTGTGATTAAATCTCAAAAGTAGGGCCAATTCCTAAGCTTCTCCATCCTCGCATGTCGACCTGCCAGCCCTTCCATCGCTCCATTTCCTTCTCAATCTCTGGCACTCGGGCTGCCTCGCCATACAGATCCATTTCTGCAAACGAAGACAGTCTTGGTCGATGTGTATTATTACGAGCTCCTGTGCTTATTGAGTCTTTGATACTAGGTAAGGGTGATGCGATAGACGCATCACTATCAAAATCTGGAGACTCTCCACGCGGGAAATCCAACGAAACCCGTTTGTTAATGGCAATGAGATTCGCAACCTTAGCTTCTAAAGTATAAACCTTGTCTGAAAGGTACTCGTTCTCCACATTCAGTGATTCAATCTTGTGTTTAAGCGAATTAATCTCTAAGCTAGGCTCGTCGAACTCTCCTGACGCTTCGCCGCCAATCTGTGGGCCTGGTCCTTCTTCATATTCTTCTACTTGGGGTTTAGCATTTTTTGTCAACTCCAAATTTGCTGATTCCAATTCCGAAACTGTTTGGTTGGCTGCTTCGAGTTTGGCCTCCAATTCCTTGATCTTGCTTTCAGCTGTTTGCAATTCCTGTTTAAGTTCATTATCGTCATCCGTGATTTTTAGCTTTTCAATTCCCTCGCCTTTTAATAATTTGTCTTCGTTTTCAGGTTGAGTAGTTGTATCTTCTAGTTGCTCTTGCTGGCTGTCTACTTCTTCAGCCTTTGTTTCTGTTGACGGCGACTGTTCTTCTTTATCAGCTGGATCGCCATCTTGAGTATCACTAGCTGCTGCTGCTGCTGTTTGTGTCGCTGACTTTTTAGTTCCTTTCTTGCCTTTTTTCTTTTGCTGTTTTTTCAATTCCTCAAACTAAACAGAAAATAAAGCTAGTTAGTTAAGGTGGTTTTATATTCATAAATCATAATACCTACCCTCTTCTTAGCAGCAGCAATCTTTGCCGCCTTGTCATCTTCGACAGTACCTGAAGTATCAGGTAATTCAGGTGAACCAGGTGTGGTCGATGGCTCTGGTGACGGGTTGTTGCTCATATTAAAAGAAAAAAAGGCCGTTCAAAGTCTGATGGTCTTGATGAGTGGTGCAGATAGAAGGAATTTTAATCCAAGGCCTGTAAGAGGAAAAATGCTGGGTTGTCCTTAATTTTTGGTGGAGATGAGAAAAAATGATAATGTAATCTAGTGGTCTCGGCTGACTCATGATTTTTAAACATTGAATCAAGGAAATAAAAATTAATAAAAATAAAAATAAAAATAAAAAAAAACCTCTCAAGGTCATTTCCTTCCTTTCTTCTTCTTCTTCTTCTTCTTCTTCTTCTTCTTCTTCTTCTTCTTCTTCTTCTTCTTCTTCTTCTTCTTCTTCTTCTTCTGTTAGTTCATCACTGACTCCATCCTGTTAAGACAAGACCACCACCAAAATGACTAGAGGAAATCAACGTGAAAAGGCCAGAGAAAAGAACATGAAGAAGGCCAGTGCCGAGAAGAAGAAGCAGGAGGGTGATCCCAAGAAGCGTATGGAGGCACATGCTGCCATTATGCGTGAAAAGCAGAAGGCTGGTAAGTGAGAGTCTCGCAAGATATTTTAGACAACTCTGATAGTTCTAACAAACTTCTTCTTTCTCTGTCTTTCATTTTAGCTCTTGAGAAAAAGGCTGCTGGTCAATAGTGGTGAAAGCTGTTTGCATCTATTAAGCGCCTTGCACCAAACAGACAATCAATTAATAAAAGTTTCACTCCCCAGTTTCTAGTGATTTCTTTTCTACTGTAGATTAAATGGAATCTTTTTATTTTTTTCCTTGCAAGTTTCTTAATCGTTACTTTGATACCTCCCTTGTGTTACAAATGTTTACTCCAATATCCGATGTTGTTTCTATAAACTCTGGCACCAGCCGTTTACTCAGTCAGTGTGACTACCAGTTTAACGCTGCTTTTCATAAGCTGCTGGTAGGCAGATTTGATTATTCTGTTGTTACTTTATATTTAAGTTTTACACTAAATTTATTTACTTGCACCTGCCATGCCTGCTTTTCTACTTAATTTGTTTGGCCAAGGTAGCTTTGTTACGACTATAATGAAATGTGAAGCCAGCATGGCTGTGGTCATATTAGTACGCTAGAGTAGTTTGCTTAATGATAGTCCTCAAATTAATACCAGAAATACAAAAAATAGGTAATCCAAAAGTTAGTTGAACCAATATTGGCTGTTGTAAGCTGAAAGAATTAAAAAATACTCGGCAACGGGGAATTGAACCCCGGTCCCCCGCGTGCTGTTCCTAAGAACTTGACAGGCGGAAATTCTAGCCACTAAACTATTGCCGAAATTTCTAAAAACATTTTATAACAGTCTGATCGAACGTAAGTCAATCAACACGCATTTTCTATTTAATTGTGTTTTTCAGGGCATTTTAGATGGTTTCAAAAAGGATTTGTTGGTTATTAATGTTCAAGTACAGGATGAAAAGAATATTATAGCTTTTTAACGGTGCTAATACCAATTAAAAAGGTGTTAATCGTGATTTGTTCATGTAGACATGCTGTTTGCTGCCTTTTGGGAGTTGTATAATATGGAAGGTATGAAAATTGAAATAAATTATATATATATTTTTTTCATTGATTATTGTAATATTTAAATAAGGTCTATGGAGGTCTCTATCATTATTGTAAAAAAAAATTAAGTCTGGCTAATTGTGGTAATTTGGTTATCGTTTATCCCAGCTAAACACTGTTGGTCTTGGAGGTAATCTCAGCTTGCTTGACTAGAGAAATAGGGGCATCCATGCGAGGAAGCATAATCTCGATAAGTCGAATCTTGTTTGGTGCACTAAACTTGGCATCCTCAAACCTCTCTTCAAGTTCACCGGTAGTGGCAACAGAGATGGATTCGTAGTTCTTGGCGTTGAACAGATCAAGAATCTTGGTGTACTTCCAAGGGTTGATGTCATTGTAGCCGGCAGTTTCGCCATGGATTAGACGTTCAATGGTGTAGCCATCGTTGTTAAGAACAAACAGATATGGCTTAAGGTTCCATCTGATCATGGTGGAAATGGCAGTAACTGTGAGCTGCAAGGAACCGTCACCGACAAATAGGATTACTCGTCGGCTGGGATCAATTTCGTCAATGGCAAGAGAAGCACCAAGAGCTGCACCAACTGAGTAACCAATTGATCCGTAAAGGACTTGAGAGATTCCAATAGTGTTTTCGGGGAAGACGGTATTGACAATACCAAAGGAAGAGGTACCAGTCTCAGTGACAATGACGTCACCAGGACGGAGCCATTGAGATAGACGTGTCCAGAGGTAGTTCTGGGTCATGGGGGTGCCATCAGCGGGGTGAGACAAATGAGTAGAGAGCTTGGGAACAGGGGTGGCCTTTTCAGGATCAGCAGGAGTAAGCTTTTCAGAAACCTCAGTCAAAACAGGCTTCATCTGAACATTGTAAGTGGCCTTTCTGATCTTAACGTAGTCAGAATGGAACTCAACAATGTTGTTGGTCTTGTAACCGTAAGAGAATGAGCCAGTGTTGAAATCAGAGAGCATAGCACCAACAGAGAGCACAAGGTCTGAATTCTCAACAATTTCAGCCACGCTGGGAGATGACAAAGAGCCAATGTAGCACCCACCAAAGCGGGGGTTGCTCTCATCAAAAGCCGATTTACCCATAGGAGTAGCAAACACTGGGAATTGGGTGACTTCAGCAAGTCGGGCAGTCTCCTTACGGACATCATGGCGAGCTGCACAAGCGTCGACCAAAATAACGGGGTTCTTTGCTTCTTCAATGAGAGCCACAAGACGCTCAACGACTTCTGCTTGGGCTTCAGCATCATTTTCAGGCATAGCGAGATTAATAGGGGTATTTAAAAGGGCACTATCAACGGAAAGTTCTCCTACATTAGTGGGGATTCCAATGTAGACTGGGCGCTGATGCAGGTAAGCGGTTCTGAAAGCATCGTCAATCATGGCAGGTGCGGTTTGGTGGTCATCAAGAATATAAACCTTTTGAGAAATCTCCTTGGACATTCTCTTGAAAACAGAAAAGTCACCGTTTCCAAGAGTGTGGTGAAGCAGAAGCTTTTTGTTTTGAGAAGACTGGGCGGGGACACCAACGATATGAACAAGACCAACATGTTCAGCGTAGGCACCAGCAACAGCGTTAACAGTAGAAAGCTCACCGACACCAAAGGTGGTGATGAGAACAGCTAACTTCTTGACTCGTGAGTAACCATCTGCGGCATAACCAGCATTGAGTTCGTTGGTATTGCCCACCCAACGAAGGCCGTCAACTTCGTAGATGTGATCTAGAAGGGGAAGGTTAAAGTCTCCAGGAACACCGAAGATCTAATTAAATGTTAGAGAAGCACAGAAAGATGAACTTGGATGGTACTTACAGAGTTGATTCCCAGTTGCTTAACACGGTTGAAAAGGTAGTTTCCAACGGTAATGCTAGACATTGTTGATTATGAGTAGACAAAGAAAAGACAAAGAGAAAAAGAAATAGGAGGTAAGACTGATTCAATATGAATTGAAGTGAGGAAAGAAAAGAGAAATGAAAAGAAGAAGAAACTTGAAATTCAAGAGAATATCCAGTTGCTTTTATATTCGTGAGAATCTTTGTGTAGCATTTTTTCTTTTCATTATTTGTTTTGTTTATAATGTTTAAGAAGTAGTTTAAAATTAGTCCGATTTGTGTTGCAACCTGTCGTAGTTCTCGGTTTTTTACGTCGAATTAGTCCGGTAGATTTATGAATACTGATAATATTCTAAAATATTTCTAATTATTATTGCTACTACGCAATTAACCTTTGGTGACGGGTGATTTCAATGAAATGCCTTGTGAGTTGAGGGTGGTTGCCTTGTTGAAATTAATTCGGATAAACTTTGAAAAGTGAACAGAAAATGTTTGGGTCTTCAAAATCTGCTGCTGTTGCTGCTGCTGCTTGTGGTGTGGTTTTATGCGCCCTGCAGGTGTCAACAAAGTTTTTTTCTTTTTTTTGTTTTTTTGTTTTTTTGTTTTTTTGTTCCAACCATCAGAGCTGTTCATTTTCCATCTTTTAGCTGCCTGTTTACACTTGAATTTGTATTCATTTTATTTTCATGTTATTTGTGTATTTATTTCAGTTTATTTGATATGAAATTCACCTGAATTCTGAATTCATTTCACGTCTTTTACGACAGGTGGAGCCTCTTTTTTTCTCAACTTGAAAATGTCGCAAACCTAGTTCACCTGAACTTTATTAACCAACCAAAAATAGGTTTGTGCCTCAAAACGACCGCAAAACCCAGCTTGGCCCCTATTACACGACTCGCTGGCCTCTAAAAATATTAAATGAATAATTAATAAAAATAAATATTAAAACAAATGTAAACAAAAAGACGGTTGAAGAGTCAATGGCACCAAAATCACGGAAGAATCTTAAATTGATCTTTATTCATGTCTGCTATTTCATGTATCTACTCAAGGAAAACAGCTAATATCTTCCAAGGCCCCTACTCCTACTGTGTATGCCCCCTCCTCCTCCCCCCTTGATGTAGCTATATTCCATCTATGAGCTGAGACCTATTCGAAACATGGTGCTTCTATTTTTGTGTACGCAATTAGAAGCCAGTGTTGAATGACTCAATATGGTTTATTATGATAATAATAAATATTCTTTTTTGTATCACAAATACTCAACATGGCATGAATGAAGTGTCTTGGAATGGAAAGCTGAGGTCGGGTCAGAATTACTATATGTTAAGATTATAATATAACATGGCTTCATTAGCAGTCCAAATCCTTTGTTAGTCGTCAAACGGTCTCATACCACTTGAGGATTATGGCTTGATCATCATTGTAAAGTAGAAGTAGCATTCAATTTATTTGTACAGACCTCATCTCAGGAGGTTGAGAAAGATGTCTGATATACCTATCTTGCCCTCTTTATCTACTACTACTACTTCTATTACTATAATGATAGGAAAAGTTCCCATGGGTATCACTCTCATCTTTGTCTTCTCCTGCATGTTTTTTGCGTTAACCGTTTGTCCCATTTGCGCCTGTTTTACAAATAAAAATCAAATAAGAACAATTTCATCACATCTATTACTGTTCAAGGTTTTGTAACGTCTGGTTTGATTTTTGTTCTGGTTCTTTCTTTTACAGTTTTGTTTCCGCGTTTTGCCTACCCTCGGATTGAGTTCTGAGGTGGATGGGTGAGGAAGGGAAGGGAACAGTCACCGCACGACAATAATTAGGAACACAAAAAACAACAACGACCATTTTATCATAATCACAATAAGGACCTCTGTCGTCCTCCACCTCCTAGCAGCAGCAGTAGCCGAGCATCGCCTACTCACCCATAAAGACTCAAGTATCCATGATAAGAAAATGAATTTATAAAAATAATAAAATAAATACTAAATGGATATATGCCCACCTTTTGCTACGTTCATACAAAAGGCCGCACAGTGTTTCCTGTTGCAACTGATAAAGTGGCCCTCTCCAAAATAATACAAAACACACAATTTCTTACTAAAAATCGCGATCGTCAGCATGGGAATTGATTTTGGTGTCTAGTTAGTTAGTTCCTGGCAAGAGATATATACAATGTTACACGATTTATATGAATCGTTGAGTCCACGCGTAAACTAAAAGGCTATTAGGAATATGAAAATGTCACCTTGACAAGACAAAAATATGAATAAAAAATAATAAAATTTTGAACTTACAATAAACGAAAACGAGCATTATTTTATTATAATAAACAATTATAAGTAACCTTACTATGGTATCTGATACAGTAGTAGTAGTGGTGGTAGTTGTACTATTAGTGTTGGAATTAAGCAACACATTATAAAAAAGTTTTGAAAACTGTAAAATGTTACTCAAGTGTTATTCTTGAATCAAAAACTAAAAGATTAATAATATTTATAATAAATATCTATGTACTCGAGGCTTTTATCAGGCCATCGAAAGAAGAACCGCACACTTCCATGTACTAACTTGGCCACGGCTGGCTATTAACGGCTACGGCTGTACCAGGCTCTAGAACTTTAGAGCAGACACACACTAGGTATTTGAATATTTTTTATTTTATTTTATTTTATTTTTTATAGTTTATACAATGAGTATACATGTAGTTATACACATGGTAAAGACGCACAATTACACACCATTACTTATATCGTCTCTTCTAACAAGTCAAAAACAAACAAAAACAAAATGTCAATCCACCCTTCTAGTTGCTAGGTAGAGTGCCATTGGAAAAGTTATGTAAAAAGGCAAGTAAGTCTGTCCGCAAATCCTTTTCTTGACCAGCTACTGGAGGTGCAGCAGTGGAAACAAGACCAGGAGCTGTAGTAGTGGTGGGTATAGAAGCAGCATTAGCTAGAATATTACCAGAGGCAGTGTTATGATCATCCGGAATGCCTTGGTTAGAAACTTGAAGTTTGTTGAATAATGACGCGAGATGAGCTTGCTCTGTCACCTGCTGTTGGTTCTGTTCCATTGGAAATTGAGCAGGAGGAGAAGTTGGCTTATGATCCTGACTTGCTGAAAATGGTTGCTGACTAACGGACCTAGGATCAGAAACTGAAGGAGATCGTGAAGAATGCTCTGAAGGGCTATCTGACTGTCTGAGCAAAGACAGCAAGCTACCACCAGTTGCCTGGAACCCAAGACCAGCTGTGCCAGAGGTATTGATAGCTTGAGAAGATGCTTGCGGAAAGGGACGGCCAATAGGTGGAGTTGTAGAATGGCTCGTACTAGTACCAAATACCCCAGCAGGCGAAGATGTTGACTGAGGGGATTGAGGAAATCGTGAATTGGAGAGAGAATTCATTCTGGGAGAAGAATCAAAAATACTTGGAAATGTAGATTCTGCTGGAGGTACAGAGGACCCTGGGTTGGAAAGGAGACTCAGTAAACTGTTTCCAGTATTGGAGGGTGCCATTTTTTCTTCGGATTCTAACTGCTGGAGCAAATCTTTGCCAGGAGACTCGGACTCTCTTGCAAAGTTTCGAGCTTCTAAATCATGTAATGTAATGCCACCCTTATAAATTGTAGGAGTAGAAGTTCGCGGCTCGGGGGTGCTGGCCGGCTGGGACTTAATCATCCCTAATAAAATTGATGAATCGTTAGGAACATTCATAGATGGTTCGCTCTGACTTGTATTTCCCTCAGAACTTATGCTAGGAATATTAAGAATAGCGGAAACATGCATGGCAGGGTGAGGAGCTGAGGTAATTGAAGAAACGTCTGAACTTTGGTTGCCTTTCAACAGCCCCATGAGAAGAGCCGAAGAATTATCACTTTGTGATTCAGTAGATGTGGGCGCTGCAGGTGGCGGCGATTTCAAAAGGTTGAGTAGCCCAGTTTTAGTATCATTATCAGATAATGCAGGTGAAGATGCAGTTGGAGGTTGATTTTGAGATTGAGGACCCTTCAATAAGTTAAGCAGATTTGCATTGGAAGATTCAGAAGCTGCAGGCTGAATGGACGCAGATGGTTTGAGAAGGTTCAATAATGAATTGCTACTGGAAATGGTATCCTGAGGTTCATTAGCTACAGGTGTCTCCTCTTTCACAGTCTCAGGCTGTTGCAATAAAGAGAGAAGTGCCACAGATCCAGACGATGCTTTTTGAGATGTTGTAGAAGGTTTAGGCTTAGGCTTGGGTTTGAATGCTCTCTTTCCCTTAGATCTAGAGTTAAGAAGAGCCAAAAGAGTTGAATTTGGCTGAGGAGTCTGCGTAGGAGATCTGGGGAGATCAAACACGGAGTTCTGATCTGAGACAGAAAGATTGGCGTGCTGTGGAAGAGGTGTACTAGGTTCACTAGGTGGTTGCAACATTGAAGGTGGTGGCACAACAGGAAATCCTGGAGGTAAAGCCCCAGGTGGAGGCATCGGGTATCCAGGAATGGGAAAGGGGGGTACACCATTAAATGGGAGGCCACCAAATTGAGGAATAGCTGCGCCTGGTGGACCAAGAGGAAGATTGGGAGGAATAGGAGGAAACATTTGGTAGCCCATTGGAGGATTCATAAATGCCCAAGGAGGAATGTTGGGCATCATGAGTGGAGCAGTAGGATCTGTAGGCATGTTAGCTGGATGAGGGATTTGCTGGGATACAGTATTAAGTGCACCCTCTTCCTTAGATCGGTCCAGTTTAGTTTTGAGAAGAGAAAGAATTTCGCGGGCACTTTCCAAATCATGTACTTCAGATGTAGTGTTATCCACAGGGTTTTCGGGTTTACCATGTAGTAAATCAAGAAGAATATTTCTATCAGATGAAGAAGCTGATGGTTCCTTAGACTGAGATATTTGTTGTTGGATGTGGGGAGGGACATTACTTGAAGGACGACTTTGACTAGACTTCAGAAGGTCCAGGAGCTCAGCAGCAGCAGCATCCTTGTCTTGCTCGCTAGGAGGAATAGGAGTAGACAGTGCCCGTTCATTGACTGAACCAACCCCAAGAAGGTTTTTCAAAGCTTTGGTTTCTGAATTCGACAAGCTTGAGGGAAGGCCACGTTTCTTCGAAATGTATTTCGAAAGGCCATGCATAAAGGGAGCTACCATGAAATAATTTGTGTTATCTTGGACAACACTATCGGAAGAAAATGCCGGAAGAGATTTGACATTGTGCCATTCAATTTTACTAATTTCTTTCCTGGTTTGGGGACAGAATTGCGTATTTCCAGGTACCCCACAAATAATATAAAGCTTGAAGTTCTTTTGGCGAATTGTTACTTCAATATAGTCTTCCGGGACGAGGTATGGAGATATATCAAATCCAATCTCTTCATAGACCTCTCGAACAGCACATAAATCATCTGGCTCATTTTTGTTGATTTTACCACGAGGAAATCCCCATGTAGCGCTGGATTTCCATCCTTTTACCATTAAGGCCTTTGTCATTTTTTTGTTCAGAATAATAGCACCTCTGACTGGGATAACACTCTTATAACTCTGGAAATGATTGATAGCTGCTGAAACATCAGAAATATAGGTTTTGAGTAAAGGACAAACGTTAAACAAGTTTTCAGAGAAGGATCTCAGTTTCATGGAAGGAAAAGATGGATTTTGCACGCGCACAAAATCTTCGTAAAACCATTGTGCTTCTTCAAGTTGAAAGCATAATCGCTGAGGAAGAGTTAGATGTGATCTTCAAAAATGCTTAGAGCAAATAGTTACCTCTGGTTTCTCCAGATCTTCGTGGGGACAGTTTAAGATAAACCGCACTGCAAGATCCTGCAACGCGTTCACTAGCGACAGTTTTTTATATGTAAAAGATGTAGGTATTGACATAATGCTGGATTATATTTCAAGTCGGACCATGAAGGCGAAGTTATTCAAGTAAGAGGTGGTGATAATACGATTCATGAACTATGAAGTTCAACTGATAGTATACAGAAAGCAAAGGACACCACAATAAATATAATCAATTGGCGTAGATCTCAAAGTGAAGCAAATGTGAAATTCAATAGAAGTAAAAAAGGACTTAAATGGTATGCCTAAGGATGCTGAATTGATCTTGCTACAGGTTCAAGGGTATTGTATCTTGTGTATTGCTCTTGAGAGTTGGTCAAAGGGTTTTGGAAGGTTTCTGTGAGTAGTTCAAAAAGTGGCGGGAGTGAAGTTCTGTATAATATGCGGTCTCTGAATTACTCAATAGTCATGTGACAACGAAACCTGCACCTAAATGAGAGTCGACAAAAGGTCCAAATTGAGTCCAAGGTTGAACATTTTGTAACGTTATCTCAAGGTAATAAAAGATAGCTCAATGGGTGGTGGTTCAAAATTAGATAGTGCGTGGCGTGAGTGATGAAAACGTGTAGCATACAAATGCTACTTGGAATGTCTTATGGCATAGGAGATCGGATTGAACATTTGCTCATTTGGACATTTGAGAGGGATAATTTCTCAGCTCAACCATCGTCAACAGCATTTACGAGGATGGCATTGAAATGAGAAACAAATAGTAAAACATTACATAGGCAGGTACAAAACTTGAGAGGCTTGGTTCACACCCAAGTACCAGCTTCGGTGTCCAAGTAGAGTAAAGCACCTATCATCAACAGTGTAGAGGTGAATGGTGACGCAAAATTAGTACCACCCACAAAGTTTCATTGTGTCAGAATGTGGGTATACCGTGCATTTTTTAGTAAATGTCAAGTAAATATTACACCACTTACGAAGGGGGATAATTTGTGTTTAATAGTTAGCTCAATGATAATAGAGAAAAGGAAATATGGTTGTATATATAAATAATAATAATGAAGCCTCTTCCACCTCTTCTCGGAACTTGAAGTTGGTGTAGCATCAGGAATCGGGCCAGTTCTTAAGCTCCTGAGTAGGCATGAGAATTCATATTAAATTTCTTAGGCTACTTGATGAGAGCCTAATTGCGCATATTTCAGCGTGGTATTCCTGCCTTTGTATAATATGACAGCAGATCAAGCAGATCCTTTTTCTTCCCAGCGTTTAAGGGAGACTGGAGCCTTTCTTCTATCTCGACCGTTGTGATGTCTCAAGTGCAGTCACAAACTTGCAATGCCATGTTATGGTCATGATTTCACAAGTACACATACCCCATAGTAAATACTTCAGAAATTTCTTTTCATGTGCCGCAAGGACCCGCTGAAAAAAGAAGTTAATTCTAGAAAAGGTTTTGAAAATTACTTCAACTCTAATTAAAAATGCAGATCATACGCCAGTTCTAGCCTCAACCTACCTCATTCACCCAGACTCATTTGGAGATTCAATTGACCTTTTGGTTTGATTTATTGCCTTGGTCGCTATCTTCCGTGTAAGTCTGCAGCTGGACGTTGATTTTAAGACACGCGTATGCTGTAAGTGGTCTCCACAATTTAATTCTTCGTTGTAGAGAACTAACTACTATTTTAACATTTTTAAAACTTCTCTTTCACATTTATATTTTTGTTTATTTACGGGTCCAATACATTTAAGGCTCGATTTAGGTGAAGATTATTCAAGACATTGAATTGCTCTTCAACAATTCAAAACAGACAGGATATTGACCTGTGAACCCAGATTATCTCAGTTTAAAAATAGTAGCTGATGTTACCGTATCCCGCTTTGCTAAGACTTGCTATTGGGTCATCCTGGACTAGAGCTTGGACAATCTACACCTTGAGAATGAGGGAAAAAATCGTTAGTCTCGGGACCACAAATTCACATCATGTCTTACTCGTAATTTAATAATAATGCTCCTCTTTATGTAGTATCTCTGAAGGAAATTTCCTTCTTCGTGAAGATTGATGTATCTCGTACAGCTACATATGTCCAATCAATGATTTCGCAGAAGGTTATGCTTAAAATAATCAATTGTTGAGCCCTCCTAAACCTAGATTTTGATATAAAGAAGCTAATTCCCTGAAAGAAAGAAAGAAAAAAATTAATTGGTAGGAAAAAATACCATTTTTTTAAAACCTCAGATCCTTAGATATCGATATCTACTTGAAATCAAAAAATGGTTCTTAGTACCTCTTCCCTTCGGTCAAGGAAATCGGTTCTAGGCACCAACATAAGCCCGTCCATGTCTTTTGTGATTGCTGGAGGTTCATATTCTGCTATCAACGCAGTCAAGCTCATTGCTAAGAAAATAATTCCAGCTGCAGTTAAACGGAATCCTTTTTTCCAGGCGACAGTAACAGTGATTGCTCCGAACACAGAAGCTTACTGGAACATAGCAGCACCGAGGCTCATTGTGGAACCAGAATTTCTCGATGAAAAGACAGAACAGTTATTTTTTAATCTTGAGGAAAGCCTTCGACAGTACATTCCGTTAACAAGTAGACACACTCTCAACACTATACTTGGAAAGGTGATTTCAGTCAACAGTTCTTCTAATACCGTCACCTACATGAAACTTTCAACACAAGTCGAAGAATCAGCATTTGCTGCCCATGTAATTGATTATAATGTCCTAGTGCTGGCAACTGGTACATCTTCTTCATCAGCTGCATTCAAACTTAACGGCTGTGAAGAGCAAACCAAATATGAAATCAGAGAACTCTCGACCCAGGTCGAGAAAGCGCGTTCAGTGTGCATTGTAGGAGCAGGCGCTGTTGGAGTTGAACTAGCTGGTGAGATAGGATATAAATATGGAAAAACCAAGAACATCACACTTTATTCAGGGGTCCAAGGAACATTTGAATATGGTACGACACGAACATCAAATACAGCGGTATCCAAGCTAAAAGCACTTGGTGTAGAGACAGTTCTTGATGTACGAGCAATATCTGCTCGTAAAGAATATGTGGAAATCTTGGAGTACCAGTCTTCAAAATCAGAAATGCTTAGATCCAGTAGTTGCCAAATTTTGGATCATATGAAATATCAGGACCATGTAAAGCAAAAGGATGTTGATAGCTGGACCAGCAAATCAAGTACAAAAGACTCAAGATCCGTCTACTCGTCTTCACCCATTCCACATCCCTTATCCACTTTCGCCTCTCAGGATACTAGCAGCGATCAAACTATGTTTTCAATAGAAAAACACCACAGAGTCCAGGTGCTTCCAGAAGTGAAAAAAAGGTTAACGACTCGAACTTTAGTCACTTTTGATAATGGATATCAAGAGACTTTTGATTGCTGCATTTTCACTACTGGAAACATTCCAAACTCGTCTTATCTTCCTATTGACACTCTTAACGAACAAGGCTATGTTCTTCATGACTCTCATTTAAGAATGCTCCATAACAATCCAAATGGCAATATTTACGTGTTTGGAGACCTAGCAGCTGGAGGCAAACAGACATTACTGGATGTCATTAACATTCAATATCCTGTCTTGAAAGCAACTCTAATGCATGATATTATAAGTCGTTTCAGGTATTCGCTCAAAGAGTATAAGCAGGGTGCTTCAACATATCTTGTACCTATCTCACAAAATGGAGGTGTGGGTGTTGTGTATGGAATTACTGTTCCAAGTCTAGTGGTCTCAGTACTTAAAGGGAAGAAATACTTGATGAATAAATCAAATCAGTATTTAGTCTAAAATCTTGGGAAAATGATTCTGGCCAAAGGAGGCCAACTGATAGTGCCTTTGAAAAACTTTATACCTGCACTCTCAGGGGGAAATTTCTGTGCCTGCTGATGGCCAATCGTTTTTTATTTTTTTCATGGGTAATAGGACTAAAGTATGGATAATCAGGGCTGAGTTCATCCACATATATGGACCAAAGACCATTCATTAGTCACATTGGGGAATGAAGAAGACTCTTACTCCGTAGCGAGATTGCTAAGAGTTCAAAAAAGGTCAATTAGGAAGTACTAATATTCCATGGTCGTGCCAATTTTGTTTTAGAGTAACTTAGACTGGTTTTATGCCATCTTTGTGGGGTATTAATGGAATGATTTTTAACTGCCCTTTTCTCCTTTTCACATCTTTGAACTCAATTGATTCATCTAAACCATCTGAGTTTAGTATCCAAATAGGTGGGTGTTGGTAGTACTGAGATGCGAGCATTAGACAATGAAATAAGCAAGAACTAGTAAGAATGGGGTTTTTACTATTAATGCAATTATTTTCTCTTTTATTGTAGTTGCACAAAAAATCTACCACGTAAAAAGATTGAAATAAAAGAATGAGAAATGGCGTTAACTAAATTTTATTGTAAATTTAGTAGAGTCCTGTGTGTTTTATATTTTGTAGCACGTAGTTGAAACCTTTAGTTATGATTTCTCATTTTCATACACTCTCGTAATGCCCGTGTTCAATTTCATTCTCATGCTCATTTTCATTTTCATGTTCATTTTATTTTCAAGTTCAATAGTTAGTAACTCTCTTGAACAGGTGAACATCTCTTATTTTGGTGATGGCCCAAACTATCAATTCAACTACCACTATAAACATTTCATGGTTAAAAAGTGGTTAACCTTAGACTACTAATGCTTGACTAAATGCCTCTGAATTATCGCTACTAAATTTTTTTTTGATTAGAACGGTGTTTTGTCATGATGTTGATTTTCAAGCATTGGTAAGGGAAAAAAATAAAAGAAAAAAAAGAAAAACAGAAAGGAAATACCAAAAATAAAAATAATCAAAAATTATAGTGAAGCTATTATAGAGGATGCTTTGTGATGCATTCTTATCTTTGTTTTCTGCCTGGTTCCTTCATACTAGTTTTGTCCTCAACAGAGTTTTTTTGAGTCCTAAACTCGGCGATGCTAACAGTAAACTTTTTTTTTGTCCCATTCGCCAAATCCAATCTATATCATGACAGCAAAAATCTTTATAAACGGTTTGCACTCGTTATACTCGCCAGTAAATCACAAGACTGTTTAACTTGCTGATTTTTACCCAAATTTAAGGTACACGGAATAAATTCTAATTCCCAAGCACTGGGGCGTTAAGTGCTAGTAAACAAAAGAGAAACAGAGTAGACGACATTTGGTGACCACGGCAAAGAGCAAATACGCTAAAAGCCCCTCCTTCTCCCCTCCCTCCAAAATAAGATATGAGTTATTTAATAGGATTTATTGTATAATGTTTCAGATATCCTAAAGCATTTCACGTTCATATTTTAATAATACACCCATTTCTTTTCGTCCATTTGCCCAATAATGGTTAGATTGGAATAAGAGCTTACATTTTAGTCCCTGAAGCTTTATATGTATATGCTGCTCGCCTGATGTGTCTCTTTCCGCCCTTTAGTAAAGACTTCAAATCCCAAAGCAACACTGATACGGGCAAATAAATATTGACCATTAGTCGGCAGCATCGAGTTGGGTTCACCTCTGCTTGTTCCTTTTCATCTAGACCGTTCGCGTATTCATGCACCAGTCTAACTTGACATAAGCTAGCTATAAACGGTAGGATTTAGGGAAAGAATTGATGATCAATATGAAAATAAATCACAATATAGTTTTCTTTCCCAGCACTTGATTTTGTGTTGACTCCGACATGGGAATACTCCTTGGATGGCTATTATTCCAAAGCCCTGCTAGGTTTCGAAAAGATAATTTTCACTATTTGCAACCAGACAAAGACGGAGAGTCGAATCTTTGTTCAATTATTTATTTTCTAAAACCAAAGAGTGGGAGATGCTCAGCCGCTTGGAGTTGTGATGACCAACGCGTTTGTGATCCACGCCTAGATCTAAATTGGATTTGTCTATTACTTGAAAAATGGCACTTAGTTAATTATAGCTAATTATAAATCAATGATATGTGACAAATTATCTTCTTTCACCTTCTAGAGAAAATTAGTCTGTAAGTTGTTACTTTTTGGTCTTCTATAATATGGGTCTCATTTTATTTAGAAGATTCTCCTAAAAATTCAGGAGTTAGATTCAAATAGAGTGTATCAATAGAACTTCTACAACGATGAAGAAAACAAAATAACCAATCGTTCTCAATCATTTCTTGTAGTAACTTAGTGTTACCATGGCTTGGGATGTCGTTCTTCGATGGACAACTTATACGGTTCTTAAAGCGACTCGATATATATTGGTATATTAAAAGGGCCCCAACCTTGGATTTAGTGTCAGCAGAGAAATGACATATTTTATTGAATTCTGTGTTGTTAGGAACGTGCCAAGCAGTTTTTGTTTGATTTATTTAATGTTCTAGAAATGACCGATTATCTGTATTTCAAGAATTGTGTTAACCACACACTACAAATATATCACTACTAAAAGTCCCATCAGTTGGCATAAAACTAGCATATCTTTAATTTATTGGTATTTCATTTAAGTCTTGCAAAATATTCTGTTGTGTGCAATATCATAGCTTGTTTATTCTTTTTGAAACACCTTACTTACTTTTACTTTCCTTATTTTACATGTATCAAGTTTATATTGACCTACAAATATACAGAGAAGCTAAATTGTTTATGGAGTTGAGGTTTTAATACTCAAATATCTTTTTCTACTTGGGAAATGGGTTTGTAATCCACCAACAAGAAACCTCAAGTTTAATGAATTGTGAAGTCTTAAATCAAATATTTTGATTTATTATAACTAAATATAAATTCCATTGTTTTAAATATAACGGATTATCTTTTATTGAATAACAAAATTTTGCATTTACAGTTAGAGTAAGACAAAAAGAGTGGATTCATTACTATAATACTTTAAATTGTTTCTGGTCTTCAGACTCATCTACCACAAGTAAAGTTTCCAGAAAAAAGGCGGAACAGAAGTATAACAGGATGGTCTATATCAAGGGAGCTGGATAAAACCTGGGGATATACACCCTACTGAAGATAAACCATTTTAAACGTACTGTACAAACCTAAGGGTGTCTTAATTACCAGAGATCACAAGTGTTATAACATTCGTTATTTTTTACTTCCAAAAAATAGAGTTATTGATTTAAACTTCGCTGCCATTATCAATATCATAGTCATTGAGATTCCAATTATGACTAAAGTCGGTTTATCAACTCCAAAATTAACTTGACTTAAGGAGCATAAGAGGGAATAACACTCAATTCATTATCACTACTATTTGTGTCTCGAGTGCTCTTTTCAAATATATCCAAGGTTTACTTTCCATTGGAAAATTGCCACAAATATGTTGCAGAAATTGTTTAATAACTTTCTTTAATGAAAGCTTCAGATGAATTGAGCAAAATTATATAGAGCGCAAAAGCCTAGAGGAGATTCTATATTACGCTTGATGAGATATTTAAACTCAAGGCAATTTTTGTAACACTCCGCTTCGCCTCGTAAAAAAGCTTAAGAAATTTTCAAAAATATCTCAAGGCTGACTTGATAAAAGCAATAACATTTCAAGAGTACAATCATAGTTTATGTGACTTTGATGTCAACAATAGACTTTGGTATTAATAGATGAACTACTTGCTTTACGTAGTTAAAGTTTAGAACACTGCAAAACAAAGTTAGTACACTTATATGCTAAGCTGTGATATGCAAATGACTAACAAAAAGAATATATCTCTGCCACGAGAACAAATGACTATATATTTCTCTATACAAGTTGAATGCATGTTTAAACGAGACAAGACAGTGATAATTAAGTTCAGCCTCCAGTAAATTTAAATGCTAACCACCCCGGCAAACCTTGATGCCTTCCAAGCTTTTTTTGCTAAATATCTTCATGCCATGCAATAATGTAGATAAATTTTTCATGAGTTAAACATACGCCTCTGCTTTTCACCGTAAGTAGACTGATGTTAAATTTCACACAAGTGAAGTGCTGAAGTTTGGTAAAGTGTCAAAGTCGATATACAGCAGTGCATGCATCCGTTTAGAGAAGAAAAGTACAAATTTAGATTCATGTGAAATGCCTATCTTAGAGCCAAGTAAAAAACTCTAGCTTGACTCAAGTAATAGCAAATCAACTATATGCTCCTTTCCTTTCACTGCATGAGAATTGGATATAAGACTAATTCCTAGGTCTCATTGGGACTCATTTTGAGGGGATGTGTGGCCTGTTGTTTATTGAACCCAATACTTCGCATGGTCTAAATATGATAACCTGCTTGTTGAATTAGCAATGTCCAATAATTATAGTTAGTAGCAATGTAGAAGTAAAATTGATAGTTTACCTTGAAAAAAGGTTCGTGGGCTTGGTATGCTATCAGACAAATCTGAAAGGACCAGTTGCCAGACGGTCACCTAAAGTCGGAGGCTTCCTGAGTAAACAATCTTAACTTGTAAATCTTTAAGAAACATGTATGAAAAATTATCCGTTCTATGGTCCGGTTTTCTTGTGGTGTGTAGTTTATCTATGTTGCTCTCCTATGAAGTCTCTGTCTCGAAATTTTCCTGAACAAGAAATGTGCATACAAACTCTGTAGTTTATTTATGTGCATAGGACATCTGGGAGCTCCAAACACTCACGTTGGAGCAATCTTACTCTAAGACATGCCAGTTTCAGAATAAGAATATTTCATCAGATACTGAATATTCGCTTCAGTAGCGATGAACATTGTTCACGTTTCTACTTAGAATTTTGTCTCCAAAGCCATCCTCAAGTACCAGGATATAGTGGTTCAATGGCAAGTGTTAACTCGAGCTTAAGTGGCGCAAAGTTGGACCACTTTAAAATTGAGAAATTTAAAAAACCATAGATTTGTACAACTTGAGATTAATAAAGCACTATATGAAAAGCTACACCTTAAATGCGGACATATGCCTGAAAAGGTTTTGTGGTTTAATCCTACAATCTTGTTAGTTAATGTTTATTGATTTTATTCGTTGAGAGTTTGGGTTAACATACATACGCATTCTAAATATACCCTACCCCTTCTATTTGCTGTTGAAATTTTTATGTTTTATTTTCTACCTTAAGTCTATATGACCAAAACATGTTAGCATTCTCAACACAGTGGAAAAAACAAGTTTTCAGGTCTCAGTGCCGCTTGTTTAGCAGCTGTAAGAGCTTTGGAGCTAAGAAAAAAGGATCCCCATCCAATAAAAAAGGTGATGATGAGCCCGTCTTACTTGGACGACCAAGCAATAACCTGAAAGTAAGAACGCGAAATAATTTATATGAGGGAAATTCTAACAAATAAATTACTAAGGGAGGAATTGTTGGTCTTGCAAACGTGAGTAAATAACAGCGCTGAGTGAATGATAGTTTTAACAGGACAGGTAGGTAGGTAAATCAACCTTTTTTCAGGCTATTACGCAGTCCAACCTAGGAAATCCGGCCAACTATCCATTTGCGACTATTGATCCGGAGGAAGCAAAGGTTATAGTTCCATCTTCTCGATTTGACGCACTGTGCGAAATCTACCAGCCTAAAAGTAGAGTGCCTGCGACACTGACCATTTTTGATATTGCTGGATTGACCAAGGGTGCATCCAAGGGCGAAGGCCTAGGCAACTCATTTCTCAGTCACATTCGCGCAGTTGATGGACTTTTCCAAGTTGTCCGTGCTTTTGACGGACAAGACATTGTACATATCGAAGGAAGTGTCGATCCTATTCGAGATCTTCAAATCATTGCAGAGGAACTGCGATTCAAAGATTTTGAGTTTGTAATGAAACATATGGAGCTAGTTGAGAAAAAGTCTCGATCCTTGGCTAAAACTAAAGCAGTGAAAGACGAGTTAGCCACTGGCACAAAAGTTCTCGAGCTATTAGACTCTGAACGTCGGGTAGCCAATGGCGAGTGGACAAACGAAGAAGTAGAGGTTATTAACAATATGGCTCTTCTCACTGCCAAGCCCAGTGTCTACCTTGCAAACGTTAGTGAAGACGACTATGTGGAGTATTGTGCTTCTGGATACAATCTGGCTAGCAATTCACGTTTACAAAGCATTAGGGAGTGGATTGACGAGAACTCGCCGGGTGATGTGCTGCTTCCCGTAAGCGTTAGTCTGGAAGAGCGCCTAAACAAGATGGAGAGCGAAGAAGAACGCTTAGAAGAGCTTGAATTACTTGAAGTGCCAAGTGCGCTTCCTGGAGCCATTGTCCAGTTACGCAAATCTCTCAATCTGATTAGTTTCTATACCACGGGACCAGATGAAGTCCGTGAATGGACAATTCGCAAGGTATGCCAATGTATGGAGATTTTAAGTGATATTTCTATTACTAACTTTTTAAAAAAGGGTACACGTGCACCAGGGGCCGCTGGAGTTATTCATAACGATCTTGCAAAAACATTTATCCAAGCCCAGGTAACAAAATATGACGACGTGCTTCAGGCCGAGGGAAAGGAAAACATACTACGATCAGAAGGAAAGATCCAACAAAAAGGGAAGGACTATGCGGTGGAAGACGGCGATATCATGTATTTTAAGGTGAGTAGTTGAGGGTTGTTTAATTTTGAGTTGCAAGTGTATGCTAACAAACCCTAGTCTGGAGCTGGGAAGCGATAAAATATAACAGACCGGTTCATGAACTATTTTTACTTGTATATATTACTATTTTATTAGGGCTTTTAATGCAGAGATACTCAAATATCATATTTTTTGTATATATCTTGAAAAATCTTAGCCCAATATTTTGGCCCCAAGGCAGACTTGTATGTCACATATCAGTCATGTGACTTACCCCACACATAATCATAGCCGAGGTTTGAAAGGTCAATCTGAATATATATAAAGATACACAAGTTTCTTCCTTTGACTTTAGATCTTGATACAAGTACACCATCAACATGAGGGCCGCTACAGCTACCACCGGGTTTTTCCAAGAAAGACCCACACTTAAGAATCAATTCTCATGTGACTTATCACTTCAAAAGGCTCTTGAATGTAAGCAAGTTGGATATTATCAACTATTTTTATAGAAAAAACCTACGATGGAATGAAAGGCCAAGCTAACTAAAATATTCAAGATTTCATGTCATCCTCAGTACTAGCAGAGGCAAAACCAGAGCTTGAAGCCTTGGGCGATAAGGTTCTACAACCTCATGTGTTCGAATGGATGGCAGATGCAGAATTGAATCTACCATATGTAGTGCATCAAGACGTGTTTGGACATGCTTCCAATAAACTGATCACATCTGCAGGATGGAAGAATCTTAAAAAGATGGGCATCGAGGAAGGGTGAGTTAGTTCTTAACCCAGCTTTATGTACGTCAGATAAACTAACCCAAAGATAATTATAGCCTTATTGCGACAGCATATGACAGACCTTACAAAGAATTGAGTAGAATTGTTTCTTTTGCAAAGTGCTTAATTTTCTCGCCTTCTTCTTCTATGGTTACATGCCCTTTTGCTATGACTGATGGCGTGGCACGGCTAACGGAACTGTTCGGCCCATTTGAAGAAACTGGCAACGAAGTATTTCAGCGATTGACTAGCACCGATCCTGAATATGCATGGACATCGGGACAGTGGATGACAGAGAGACCTGGCGGATCCGATGTCTCCGGTACGGAAACAATCGCCACCAAGTCCCACAAGGAGAAGCAGTACCTCATCAATGGGTTCAAGTGGTTTTCAAGTGCCACTGATTCTCAAGTATGTGCTCTACTCGCCAAATGTGATGGAGAGAACAAATTGACATGCTTCCTTGGCAGAGTCGAAACAGATCAAGGCCAAGTCCGTATCAATCGACTTAAGAAGAAGTTTGGAACAGGAGCGGTTCCAACGGCAGAGTTGGAACTCAAAAACCTTCAGGCTGAGATTATCGGCCCACGAGGTCGAGGTGTGACCACTATAGCAACCGTATTGAACATCACACGTGTGTACAGTGCAATTGGATCATTATCATTCATGCGCAGAGCGTTACACATTGCGAGAGAATACTCGCTTGTGCGGAAGGTATTTGGAAAACTCCTATGTGAAATTCCGGGCCATGTTAAAGTGCTAGCCACTGAGGAAGTGCGTGGTCGTGGATTTCTATTTTTGAACTTTTACGCATGCAAGATTCTTGGAGCACAAGAATATTATGGGCGTAGCAAAAACAAATATGATGATCAACGCCGTATCAAAGCAAAGCATGAGGAACAGCTCTTGCGCGTGATTCCGGGTGTATGTAAAGCCATCATTTGTAAACAGGCCATTGGATCGATTTCAGAATGTATGGAAGCTTTAGGTGGAGTAGGGTATTTAGAGCATGATGTGGAATTCAATATCGCTCGGCTGCTTCGGGATGCTCAAGTTAATCCCATCTGGGAAGGAACTACTAATACGCTAGCAGATGATTTTGTACGGCACATGATGAAAAATGGAGAAGCTTTCAAGGATGCAATGGATTGGTTTTTGGATGATACTTTGAAGAATAATGATGATGACGAATCTATACATGACCACCCTCATTCTCCAGAGGTTCCTCAATACTTAGGGATGAACCAAACTGCTTCCGTGAATAGTAGCTCTACCTTAAAGCACCTGATGAGTCAATTGCAGCACAAAATCAGAAATGATTGGTACCAATTAAGTGAGGTACTAATAACAGACCGTGCAAAGTCTACCATGACTGATGCTGCCAGTGCCGATCGTACTACACTTTTGAGAGCAAATGCTCGGGAGTACATGCTTGAATTTGGTCGCATTATGGTGTCAGCTTTACTTTTGGCTGACGTAGCTTATAGTGTTACTGGGTCCAATAGTAGTATTACTGATAGTAGTAACACTACAAATGCTACGAGACTTACTGACATAGAGACCGCAGTGGCCGTTGAAAGTGCGGCTCGGTGGGCGATGAGTGATCTGAATCGATCGGTTCTTGAAGCTAGCATACGACTTCCCAGCTACTATGAAGAGTACAAGAATACGGTTTCAGAAGGTGAGTACTGCTGATGGTTATTTTGCATGATTTTTAAATTCATTTTACTTTTTTTATTTTATTTTTTTGATTTGGTTTTGGATTTAATTTCTTTAGGAGAAAAGTGAGAGAGTTGGAGAGTTGAAATCGGTCTGTGAGCAAAATGCAACAATTGGGATGAACGAGAGTAGAAAAAAAAAAACCTCACTTTTGCATTTTATTTAAATTTGGTTTATTTTTTTCAACTACTAAACTAATCAACTTTGATTGGAAACAAAATGAGAAATATGATACCAACGGAAAACGAAATCTAGACAAGATGAACAGAGAAAGCGAGAGAATTTTTGTTTGTGCCTTCCGTTTTTTAAACTCTTGATATTATTTCACTAGTTTGAAAACAACTCAATTGGGTGTTTTATTTATCTTTGTCTGAGTGCCTTGGACTATAAACTAGAATGGTTCTTTTTTTTTTTCACAGAGGCGAATACTTGGGACAGGTAACTGGCTGTTATTTTTATTTTATAACTGGCTGGCTGATTACCATTTCTATGGTCACATCCGTCGGTTGATCTGAAAGAAACGTCACTGAAAGCAAGGAACACCCAAACGCCCGCCAATGTGTTGCTCTTGTTTGGATTCTGAACTGGGTTTTCAACAGAAACAAACCTAAGAATAAAATATAAATAAACACAGACACACCATGTCTTATTTATTATTTTTAGTCTTAAGCGTTGCTGTCATTTCTTTCTTCCCATTACTTTACTCTCTAGGTTACTTGTTTGGTCTTTGAAGGCAGTCCCATTGAAATTGGCAGTTGCCTCCTTTAAACTTCTCACTTATTTCGCTCAGGGTCCTCTTCTTCTAACCAATCCTCGTGCTTGTACCTCTTGGTCTGTTTCTTTCTTGCCCAAACTTGGAAGCATTCTTTTGACGCTTCAGGGGTTTCTTTTACTATAGCCCAAGACTTGAATAAACGAAGCAGAGTAAAACGACAAGGACATTTGGTCTCGACCTTTTAATTTTATTTTATCCCTGCAACCAAACCAAAAACAAGACACTTTTCTCCTCAAAGAACAAACCACACAATCCGATCAACTGATATTGATATTTTTTATTATTTTATTATTATATTATTTTATTCTGCATTCCCCTTACTAATATTTTTTTCCTTTTTTATTTTAGACCTCATCAACAAATTAATCGTTTACAGACAACTGCCAACTTCTTCAAACCCCGTTGGACCTGGTCTGAACTATACCCAATATAATCCCAAATTATGAAATATATAATTAAATAAAATATAAATAACTAACTAAAATGCTACCCAAAATGAGTTCTTGGAAATGCACATTACTATCAACAAACAACAAAATAAGCAAACAAGCAAACAAACGAACAAACGAACAAACGAACAAACGAACAAACGAACAAACGAAATGGGTTGGTTTCCTATTAAATACATTTTGATATCGTTCGATTCTTCTTGTTAACTGAATAGCACTGAATACTAAATTCTAAATATATGATGATATGGAGTACCAGCTTTTGCGTTCAACACTCTAAATAATACTCAATTTTCCAAAAAAATAAAAAACAGATAAAAAAAACAACTTAAAAAGTAAAATAAAATAAAACAAAATAAAATCTTATCAGAAAAGTATAAAATAATATAAAATAAAATATATTTAAATAATATTTAAATAAATAATAAATACCTAAAAAAAAGCCCATAATATCAAAAAAAAAAAAAAAAAGCGAGATAGAAAGACATCTACACTATTCATACTGCACTAATCGATATTTTAACATATTGTTGCGTTCCCTTAACTTGGAATTTGTGCCCTTTAAATATTTAATATAACTTGCAGCACGTTCAAGAATCTTACTTTTATTTGGTCGCCCTTCGTCTCTATTCGATTTGCCAGTGTTAGAATGATTATGATTTTGGTTGCAATCCGTACCACCATCTTCGAAGCCATCACTAAGACTCTTATCGCATGGTAGACTGCTGCAACTATCACATCGAAATGATGGAGATATTATATCATCTAAGCCAAATATCTTCTCATTGATGTTTGTCCTGTACTTCTTTTCAATTTTGTTATGAGCAACTTTCTGGTTGACGGTTAGTCGTCGACGAGCAGCTCGTTTCCTTTTGCCAGGTGGCGCAGAAACTGAGGCCGCCATGGTCTCCGCCTGCGGAGGAATTGGTAGCTGCGAATATTCGGAGACCATAGAGTGAGGATGATCATCATCCAACTGCTCGATTTTAATAGGCATCATTACCATCATGTTGCTGCTATTGCTGCTGCTATCGGATATTGATGAACGCGACCTTTTGCTATCAATACGATGTCTTGTTGATTCGTCACTCTTGAGGTTATCGGTGTTAGAGTTGTCTAGGCTCAGATCTGACATTCTGAAGGAATACCCAGGAGTTGGCGGCCTTTCGCCAGGAGTTGGCGGCATGGTATTGACATTTCTCATTTTAGTCATGTATTCCAATTGCTGTTGGGTTACAACATAAGGCTGCATGGTATTACCAGCACTGTTGTGATTAATGCTGTTGGTATTATTATTACACTTTGTAGAGTCATTATTTGTGGAACTAGTATTGATAATTGTATCGTTTGAAGACGTCATTTCAAGGGGTGAAGTAGTCAGATTACCGGTGGAGGATAGAGAAGAGAGAGGGGGTTGGCCAACGGAACTGAAGATGGAGCTAGAAGAAGACGCAGGCGTGTTTATTGAAGAGCTAGAATGGCGGTGTTGAAGTGATGGCTGGTGTTGTTGCTGCTGCAAGTTATGATGAAGAGGATACTCCATTGATATATACTCATTCATTGGCACTTGTTGAGAAAGCATTGAGGGCTGGATATCGGCTGCATCCATATCAATATTCGGGTTTGTAGCGGGCGGAATTGCGTAGATATATAAACCTGAGGAGGCACTTTCATTAGTTGATAAGGTACCAGCTGAAGGAGCAGATAGGTCAATGTTCGACATTCCGGCAGTACCGGGGGCTTCAGAAATGGAATATCTGTGAGTATTGTCCAAGAAGTAGAGTGGAGATGGAGAAGCAGAAGACAAACTAGCAGTGTCGCTCATACGAGGTGATGCCAAAGGAGCTGTAGAGATACCAGTCATGAAGGAATTCAATTGGAACTGCTGAGGAAGGCAAGAACCCATATCAGTCAGTAAAAAAAGGTGGTAGATAGTGAGATTGAAAATGAGTATCCAGTAAACAAGACCGAAATAAATAAATAAATAAATAAATAAATAAATATGATGAGAAAATATAAAACAAACAGTAGAAGATAGACAGAACTGGTTTTAAATTGGTCAATGCTCGGTTATAAAGAATTGTGACGATGGCTAAGATTCTTTAAAGAGTAAACGTAAGAGTATAATAAGAATTGGCTTGAGAAATTTCCTTAATAAAGAGAAAGAAGGAGATAAAAAGATAAAAAGAGAGGTTCGAAGTGGAAGGCAGAGGGGTTTATATAAGTTAAGAAAGTTGGGTATTTTTTAATTTTTAATATTTGATTTAATTTATAGTTACCTGAAGGATGTGTGAGAAAATAAAAAGCAACAATCAACAAACAACTGAAGTATGAAAGCATGAGGGAAAAAAAGAAACGACAAAATGTGTACATACAAAATTCAAAAAATATTTAAAAAGAAATTTCTATCAAATAAAATAATATATATAAAAAACAAAAAAAAAAGAAGCATAACTAAATCTACTCTTGTTCAGATTTGGTTTGATGCATATTATTATATTTTAGTTGAACATTATATAGATAGCACCGATTAGTTTTTGGACTTTTTATCGAGTTGTAATTCATGAATGAGCTGAGTCCCTGCACCTCATAAAAAGAAATAAAAAGGACTAGAATAAAAATAAAATGCTAGAGCTGTTAGTAAAACCAAAAAAACTGCCAGTAATCCCCCGTCAAAAATAAATTTATAAATATATAGAAATTAAAAAAGGTCCAAGAAAAATGCCCCGTGTATAATGTTTTTAACTGTATGTAAATCAAGATAAAAAGAACAAGATTTTCCTCAAAGTTTTTATTTTATACCATGTATTTTCTTCATTTATTTCTTTTCTTACTGTCGGGGTAATCGATGATAATAATCGTATTTTTTTATTATTTTTTCAATGTATTTATTTTTCCTTTCTTTTTCAGCTTTTTGTTCTGTTTGTTGGTGTATTTTTTTTTTTTTTTCGTTTTTCTCTTTTGTCATATTTTTTTTTTTTTTGTGTATCTTTAGTACTTGTCAAGTAAAATGAAAATAATAACGGAACCCAATTGATAATGATTAGTTATACCCAAGTTGATACCATAAACCAGAACACCAGAATAATTATCATTTAGTATTTTTTTTGGTATTTATATTTCAGAGACTATCAACTTATTCAATATTACTTTTAGTAATTTATTTATTAGTCGGTTTTATTTCTTTCAGAAAAGGGTTTGTTGTTCCTTGTGGTAATTTTCTATATGTTTTCATACGACATTGGCCGTTTGCGGTCGGACGGGTTAATCATATCCACCACCACCTCCACCACCACCTCCACCTCCACGACTACTACCACCAACTTACCCACGGTCGTCTCATCTTTGCCCTGTTGTCAGTCACAGTACCGCATGGATCAACGCATGATGTGCATGACTCCCGCAGCTTATTCCTTTTTACAGTTTTGCCCTCTTTTTTTATTTTTATTTTTTATTTTTTGGGTCATACCCGCACCCGACTGAGCGACCGACGTACCGACCGACAATTCTTTTATTCCTCAGCTAAGTTCAATCGGTAGAAAAAGTTTGTAATGGCTATTGTTGGAAAGTATAACGATGAGAGAAAAAAAAAAAGGAAAAGGCTGAATCCCGTTGTAGAAAGGTGGCTGCTTAATGTTGCCACTAGTTTTACCAAATAAAAAGGTGGATTTCGAAACAAAATTTGGTGTTCAGGTCTAATGATGATACATTTGGTAATCTAGGTAGCTGGTCTGAGTGGAATGGAATCTAGGGCTAGAACTAGAGATAGGGCCAACAGCCATATCATAAAAGCTGCTGATCTCATCAAATTGAGCATTGAACTTCAGAGCACATGCCCAATCTGAGGGGTGGTGTAAAGTAACCATGTATGTGTATGAAACAAGCATTGCTGTCATGATGCTCTATTCATATGTTCTATTTCTTGGGTTCATTAACTGCTCAACCTGATATATGTGTATAAGTTTCTTTCGTCCTGCTTCATGTGTGTGACGTGCTTTTATGTATACACTATCACCATCATTTCCTGTCTCTTTGCCTCTTACAAACCAAGCTCATCTGTAGATAATTCTAACAGATTCATTTGTATTCATCTCATATTTTCTTATTTTTGTCGGTTGAACAAGCCCATAATAAGTCTCAGGTTCTTGCTAAGCGGGCTTAAACGAGAATGTACTGGAGTCCACCTATTTGTATGTACATATTATACATAGTAGTAGATAGGGTCTTACGTACTCTTACATATTATTACATGGTAGTGCATATATTTATACATTGTGTAACTTTGCCAAAATAGTCTAAACAAAATACAACCCAGCAAAACCAAGTAAGAGTGTTCCGTTGATGATAGAGCGGTGACAGCATCAATTCTGCGACTATGCTTGTACCTTTATGTGTAGTTAAACAATGCGATTACATTTGTGTTATTTATTTAAATGGTCTGTTTATTTGTTCAGAATCGTTTTGCATTTCTGGGGTATGGTTTGGTTTGTACCCAAATTAACCCACTAACAATTATTATTCTTCGTCTAAATTTTCAAAGTCACCACCGCTGCCGCCCTTTCCTATTATATTTTGCAATGACCTTCCTAATTGGCCCAAATAGGATCCAGAACGCGAGACGAGTCTACTGGGCAAGCGTTTGGGGTTGCATTTTGTAATTTTTGAATTTATTTGTTTACTTGAATTCTTTTTTATATTCATTTTCAATATTTATGATAGTAGTATCCACATAATGCTATGGCTTCATGATATCATTGATTACTAGACTTAATTTTTCTCATTGCCATAAATGTCGTTTTTTTTCTGGGCATAGAACTTACAGTACATGTAGCTCTTACTGGTGGGATCAGGAACTGATATATGCACTTACTGCGAGTAACATTAATATTGGCTACTTGCTTGCCGGTGCAAACGGCAGCAACAGTAATCCAACGCGAGCCAGCCTTACATCCTCTCCTTCTGACCGGCCACTCAACTTGTCTTGCCTGGTTTATATGCTAAGTTGTCGGATTTATAGCTATACAACTATTGAAGACCTGATTGCTTTTATTTTTATTGCCATCTAAATCCAGCTATTCAATACAGAGTTTCTCGTATCGCGTATCCTTACTAATTCCATTCCACAATTCTCATTAGAAAAAAAAAAAAAAAAAGTTATTATTTTTTCTTGAAATTATTTTTACTTCTTTTGCTATACTTGAAATAGCTACAACAAATCCAGTCTAATGTCCTTGACTTTGGGTTCACAATTTAGACATTATGTATTTTGAACAAGTTCACCTCCATAAGAAACTTTCAAAAAAACACAGAAAAAAGCAAACCAGTAAAAAATGATGGAGTATTCGGTTATGTTAACCATATTTCAGAAGGAATTTTTTGGTTTGGGTTAATTTTTTACACTCAACACTAGAACGAATAAACACTCAATGTCACTATATCATAAAAGTGTATTATACTTATATAAATATATATTACTATAACGTATATAATCTATAAACATTTATAGCTCTAATGTATATAATACCAGACTTTATACTTGTAGTTTCCACATTGTTGGGTTTGGTTTTTGTTTCTATGACTTTTTGTTTCCTTTCTTTTTCTGTTTTGTTTTGGGTTATTATTTGACTTGCTTTTTGAAATGCAGAAAAAAAGAAAAATAGGTGTATGCATAATACTTTTCTTTTTAGTATTGTATTTTATTTATTATTATTTGGTTTTTTTTTTCGAGGTCAAAATAACTAACTAACATGAAATTACCATTAAACATCTCTATTTTATTTTTGCATTTCTACTTTTTACTATTTACATTAATTTATATTATAGTTTTATTTGCTAAAACTATTTCCATTTATTTATTGTTTGTGACATGCAAAATTTATATTAATATCATCCATACCAAATGCAGCATGATTTGGATTCGCAAACAACACAAATCTCATGTTTTGCTCTTGTTCATTTATTGTTTTTACATAAAAGATGTATCTATTTCAATTGGCAGACTTGTTTCATATCCCATGTAAGAGCCTAAATAAAATAAAGTTTAAAAAGACTAATAATGGAATTTTTCGAGTCTGTCGTGCTCACAGATTGTCAAGCAATAAAGACAGCGAAAAAGATAGAGAAGAAAGAAGAGAAAAGAAATGAAGGAAAAGAGAAGTAGAGAAGTGTGACGGAAAGATCCTGATTTACAAGAAGAAAAGGACATCTGGAACCTGGTGGTTTCCAGAACGTCGTAGAATGGAATGGGACGTATTCGGGCCATGACATTCCATCTTTAAAATAAAACATAGCTTTAATGGAGATCAGATAGTTAGTGCCAACAATATAAATTGCAGCAAAGCACAACACCGACACTCAGCAAATTCCAGCAAGAGGCATTATTCGAGGCAAGTCCCAAATCAATGTTTGGCCCTACCTAGTTCCCTCTCTACCTTTAAAGCTCTTTTATGCCTCCTCTCAAAATATAGTAAAAAGAATTTGTAAAGGAATACTCTTCATTCAAACCTGCAATGCAAACTAATGTGTCTATGGTATCTCTTTATATCTGAGCGTATAAGTCGATAAAGTGAAGCGGGGCTGATATAGTTTGGATAAGAAATAGGGGAAGAACTCGAAATTAAATTCTGCTAGTACTACTGCTAGTTCTACTGCTACAGGCTGCAACTCCGGTCACTGGTTACTAGTTACTGCTAAAGCTACTTATACGGGCTATTATAACACTCCAACTTCAACACTATCGCAAAAATTGAATTATCCATGTTTGAACTGTAATTGACGGGAGTAAAAAGGAAAGGGAGAAAAAATATATGAATAGAAACCTTACTTATTTGCTATGGCCGAGTTTTGAAATTTCGCTTGAAGCCATTGATGAGTATATAAACAGTACAAGCTTAAGAAACGGTAGCGGCAGTAGTAGCGGTAAACTCAAAAGCAACCGTAGTGTATAACACTAGTATTGATTGAAATGACTGGAATACTACTGAGTAGTGTTAAATACGGGAGGTACAAGATTGACTTGGAACTACTACTAGTCTACGGCTACTACCACCGCATCTACCATGGCACCTACTACGACTACGGCTACGGCTCCTAGCACTAGCACGACCACATGGCTTGTGCATTTAGAGTTGCTTGAATTATTCATGAAATTTTGCTATTTCTGTTTGCTGGTTTATGAAAGGAAAAACGAGTTGACATCGTTGATAGAAAGTTACAATATTGAAAAGAGAGTCATAGTCCATTATTATACGTTTATTTTATTATTTCATTTAAAGAGGCTGGAAATTTATTTTACTTATATGCTTTACTTTACTTTCAATTCTTATACTTTATTTTTCATTTTCATTTTATTTCATCCCTAATCATTTTGACTTTTGACTTTCAGTTTGACTTGTCCAATTTTCACATTTTCATTTATTACGTCACCATGCTAACTTTACTGCTTCCTAAGTTTGAATAACAATAACTTGTCTAAAATCCTTATATAAACTCAATTTTTAAGAAGGCCCCGTAGCAGCGGGATCAAAAGGAAAGTGGATCAACCCAAACTCCTACAACTTCCTGTTTCCTCTTTGATATACATATATTTTGGCTATATGAAACTATAAAAGTCACTCCGTGTTTGTGCTATTTTTTTTTCTCTGCCTCGGTCTTGAAAATTATTTTTTATTGTAATGTTGGTTTGCCAGGGAAAACACCAAACTTTATTTTTAATTTTTCATTAAGAATTTAAAATTTTGTTTTAATTTTTTATTTTTCAAGACCTCGGGAGGGGGAAATGAAATCTATGTAATATGCTAAGTGTAGTTTAAGTAAAGTATTATTGGGTACTTTTTTTTGCTTTTGTTTGAGGCTATTAGGGGAGGGGAAAAAAGTCAGAAGAGAAAAAAACAGAAACTAGGAGGGGTAATTGTGAGAATTTGGCTTTATTTTTGGATTGGCTTGGGCAGGTCTTGTGAAATGACAAAAAGCCATGATAGAAATTCAAATTTTTTATCTCTATTCATCAACTTTGTATCTAAAACCAAACAAACAAAACCTATTTGAAAAAAAGAACAATAAACTTTGAACTTTAATAAATTTTGAAATCATTTGTTTTTATAATTCATGTTCATCGTTTTTTTTTTTCTTGTTAATTTTTGGTTAAAAAAAATAAAAAATCATTTAATCGAAAATCACCGAGTCTTGTTCTTTCTGATCACCGACTTAATTAACAAAGAACTAAAAAATTAGCAATAGTTCAAAACATCAATATCAATATATCAATATAAATAAATAATTGGTAACGATCTTCAGCAAAGTCTGCTAATCAAAGAAAATTGTACAAACATAAAGCATTCTTGGTTCGATAAATTTATGGGCATGATGTTCATAATGTACGTGATCATTAATCTCCATTCAATTCAAGTTCCCAAATTTGATGTTAACGGCTCTATTGTTTTCTTTCTGAATATAATTGAACAGTAGAGGCAGTGAAGCAACTTGACCTAGCATTTTCAAGTATCCAATATCAAGCTAAACAAGGTATCATTCAGTTCCCTAGGTAGTAGTTGGCCAAATCCCCTCCTTAGCTTAGCTGCTATGAATACTAAATTTCTAAATCTATATGTAACATTTGGTTTTAATATCTGCATTTTTCTTCATCATCTGTTCAAACAGACCTTTTTCCTATTCAAGTTTCATTCTCATTCTCATGGTTACAGATTGAAGAGGACGCCAGAGTTTTTGGGTTGAGTTGTATTCGATACCATTTTATACCATACAATGTACATGAACTTACATAGTTTGGATGCGGCGCTAATGTCCCTAAATAGACATTAAAGAGATTTTATCTCGAATATAACCAAGCATGTTTTTTAAACATTTTTTTTTTTGGGAAACTAAAACTCTTGTATTGACTTTAACAAATATCACTAAACAGAAAAAACTAAGCATTTGTCACCATTTTTCAATGCCGCTTAGTGAACTTTGAGTGCTTCAATTCCGAAGGTTTAATGATGCCCTGTCAAATTTGGCATCATGCTTCATTGGGCCTATGACCCTATTTGTTTCTTTAGCAACCTGTTTTATTTTTGAATTAAATAAATAATGTCATCATATTTAGTACCCGGTCCCTGTCATACAATTAGTTTCTAGTGTAAATTATTATATTCTTTTTTATTTTAGCCAAAAAGGTTTTTATGACCACACGGTGAATTCTTTATCTGCTACTCTTGGTACGTTTTTCTGGATTCAACTTCTAAATTTTCAAGCATGAAAAGAAACCTGAAATTGAATCCAACCTGATAAAAATCAAAAATTTATCTGCTGCATAAAATCCCTGAAATTTAATAAAAAATTCAAGCTCATCAGTTTCACGGGTTCTTGAAATTTTCGTTGACTTCATCTAGTCCCTGCGTAATCACATATACTTTAATCTCAAGGGATACCCCCAAACTGACCTTTCTATTTATAATACTTTGTTCTTCAAATGATAAGCCAACTAAACTCAAACATTATTTTCTGTCAACCTCTCTAATTTTGTTCTGATCGTATGATAATTTCAGTAATAAAGCAGACGATCTCTCTTTTGCAGTATAAGTACAATGTTCTTTTACTTGTGCTTCATCTGAAAATGATTAAAGAGATTTACAAAAACTTAGATAGCCCACATTATCCTCAAGAGCACTTAATATTTTGAGTAACCATAGATTTTGAATAGCATTTCAAATTGAAACAGGGCACTTGTACCGGGCCTGAATTCCTTTTGATGAAGATGTATCGATTACCACAAGAAAGTTTTGAAGTTCATAATAATCATACTTTCAATCTCTCTATGAATTTAGGTTCTCTATTCTGTGCTGCCAAATATAATATCTTGATTTTTCCAGTATTCTTAATGAATTTGCTATTCTCTTTTAATAGATAGAAAGACATAACAAGTTGATTCCCATTAAGTTTCGTAAACTGCGGCATCAACCAAATATCAAGATCATCCTTGGTATCTCTTTCTTATGTATGCCAGTCTTTAACTTTATGTATGCCTACCCAACCTTTAGCGTACTCTCCATTTATAAAACCCCAAATTTTGATACTTTTTCTCCTTCTTATTTGTTTTGCATGTATCCTTTTGTAGAATCAATCTTCTCGTATTTTATTAGTATTAATTGAACTATTTGAATGCTTTTCTCAGTAACTTGGCTTGAAATCACCTGAACTGGAGGTATAAGTAATTGTAAATTTGTTTCCGTGTTCCCATGGTGGGCCTTCTACCCCCTTAGGAAAACTTTCAAAAAAATTGAAATGAAAAAAGGGTTTTCTAATTAATTTGATAGTAACCATTTTACAAACGGTTAACGCTACCATGTCGCTAATTGCACATTAAGAAACCCGATCGATTGTGCTATGCTTGGGACTTTTTTTGATATTCATTCATATCTTTGATATAAAAAATAATTAATAGTTTAAGAAAATTAATTAAACTTATAAATATAAATCGCTCGTATTTTTTGGCCACTAAATTGGTATAAATTGCAATCCATTAATATTATTTGAGGCCTCTTATCTCAGCTTTGTTGATCAGTTTCTAGGGGAAACTAACTAGTGTTAACATTGTCTGCTGTTTTCGGCGTCTAATAGTTATCTGTCATGAATTTTCATGCTGAACATCAAGTAATTTCACACGAAGCTACTAAATGAATAGAATAAATTTCAGCTGCAGTATCAAAAATATTAAGACACCAAATTTCCTTTTCTCTTCCTTACTGCCCGAGGGAGAATTTATGTTGCAAGTCAAATCGGTGAAGTTGTCGTCAAAGGATAGTTGAATTTATATCGTTTAATAGTGTCAAAGTCTGAGAATCCATTATTTATATTAATTTTGAAAAGTTATTTCTTTGCGGTTACAGTGATATGCTTCATCTTGACATAGACCATACTGTTATTGAATCTGCGTTCGTGTTATACATGGCATACGTAGGCGTTTGGTAAACTTTGATGTTGACGAGATCCAAACCAAACCACCAGCATCTAGATAAAACCCACCTGCATACGCCTGATTTCTAGAGTTTGTTGTAGTTGTTGGTGGTGCTGCTTTCATTCTGAAAAGGACAAGTAATTTAAGGGTGCTTGAACTAGCAAATTCAAACACCTAAAGAATATGCCCAGGAGGTCTGTTAATCGACTTGATTTTAACTTTGATTTCTCCGTATTAACTCATCTTTTAGTATTTTTGCATTGGCAATTGTTTTATTTTAAAAACCTATACTGGGTCATTTCAGTAATTTATAGTGACAATCATATCTCAAGATTTTGATGGGTTTGTTTTATGTTGGTTTATAAGTCTGAGATTTTCTATACATATATAATTTATGGTCACGTGTTTGGAATTTTATAAAATTTTAGGTCTTTAATAAAAATGAAAAATGAAATAAAAACAAAAAAAAGAGGAGAAATAGGTCATCTAATTTTGCAAACAGTGAACTATTATTTGATCTTATATCTATTTATGAATTAAATTAAAAATTTAATAAGAAATGATTGTCATTCAGATCTTTGTAACTGTTATAGCCGTAGTACTGGAGTTACTCAGAGAGTCCAAGTAGGTAAGAAGGGATATTCCTGCTCAACTATTCTTGGGTACTTGAATTAATACTATCTCACTTACAGTATGTATATTCTGCCATATGGTACACATGCAAACCCAAACCGATTATATTGAAGAATTTATTCACTTTGAGGTATAATAGTAATGGATGTTAGAAATGCCGGTTGGCCTCTTTCTGGGTTTAAATGATAATGCTATGTATTCGAGCATATTCTTCTAAACTATGTGAATAAAATAATGAAGAGGAAGCAAATGTAGTGGAATTTAAAGTTCAGCTAAGTGTAAGGGTTTCCAAATATATTTGTAAAAGTCTCATGTCTAACATTTTAATATAATACCTGATTAATTAAATATAATAGATGCTAGTCGTGAAGATCGTGAATAGATTTGTATATCTGCGAGTATATATATTACAAAACATTGGGGTTCTAAGTAGTAAATGAAGAAACTATACTATACGCTATTTCATGCATATAGTTCGTAATGAAAGGAAATTAAGGGTATAAGATCTAATGTTTATGACATGTATTTCTATCCATATGACATGCTGTACTATTTCTACATAAGAGTCAGGTAATTGTAGTTTTTAGGTGATATCAATAGAATCTGCAATATGCTACGTTATATTATACAGTATAAACAATTTAAATAATGTATGCCATGTTTTTATTATTATTATTATTATTATTATTATCACTTGCTTGTTTTGTTTTTGATTTAAATAGAGTTGTTTGAGTATACGTTGGCTATTCAGCAGGGGATAAAAATACTCAAGTTAGCAGCATGTATAAAAATTTAATGAGATAATATAGGAAACTATTTAGTTAACAGTAGAGAATAACTTTGTATAAATTGTATAAATCTCGTTATCATCAAAATCGTGTTTCCTAGGACACAAAAAATATAAGCTGCTTAAGAAGAAAATAATTTACATAGGCCATATTACATTTTTATAGGCTACGTACTGTATTTTTGGGTGTGAATCTAAAAAGATATCAAAATTAAGTATAAGAAAATTAAGAAGGCAAAAGTGATTGGTAATTAAAACATGATAACCTGTATTTTATTACTAACTTTTACACTTGGAACTGTTGAAGTAGGTTTCGGATTATATGATGATACAATATGATGGAAAATTACACGGATAATAACTCATGGCACACTAGACCTGAGACGAGTAAAAGATCTGGAAAAAGTTATAAGCCTGGAACAATCTGTTCAAAAATCGAACACTTACATTGTAAATGGCTACTACCTTTAAAACTGTAGGACACTATCCATCATAAAATAAAAATAAATTGAGATGTAAAATGTAAAAAACAATGGAACAAAAAAAATAGAACTTACTAAAATAAAAATTCTTCAGAACTCCAAGCCTCGACTTACAGTAGTCTATAAATCTAAAACTTCTTGGACTTGGGTTAATGACTAGATGTCTTAAATTACTTGATAGTTTAGCATAAAAACTAAATGAATTTATGATTCAATGGCTCAACGACTTAGCTTTATATTACTTTTTTATTTATTTATTAAACTCCATACTGCTTATACCTTCCCCATACATCTTTCCTATCAATATCTTATAATTGAGTATTATCTGTTCTCTACCGAAACCCACCAGTCAAAACCTTAACATAGCTGTTCCAAGCCAAAAAAAACCATGCACTTGATAATGATTTATAAATATATGAAGTTTATTTTAATTATTTTACATACCTTTGATACAGAAATAATTAATAGATCCTTAAATTATTATTTCAAAGGTAAGCAATAAAATAAAAAGAATACTTCACTTTTAGTTTGATAAAAATTCATTACAATTGACTTTCTTTCTTGTATTATTGCTTTACACTTGATTCTCAACATAATTTAAATAAATCTTTAATTCTTAATTTCAAGTTAGGCTCTTGAGTGAATCTTTTTAAGTTGGAAAGTTGAGTCTTTGAAAGAACTGTGAGTTTGTGCCCTGGAATTTTATATACACTGAATATCTTGAATATCTTTCTTGAAAATTATAGAAAGATATGTCTTAATATTTGGAAAAGAAACTCTTCATGATATTTTCACTATATTGCTTGGACATAAATATATGAAGAGATATTAACATATATGCTAAAATAAACTTATTAAATACAATTAAATACGCATAACCCTAGTAATAAGTGTAATATTTATAATATTAAAGGAAATTTAAAATCTTCATGTCATTTATAAGTACTGTAAACATTTTATAGAGTAATATTTACTACGTATGTTAAACAAAATGTATTTAATGTAAATTAGAAATTTATTTGCACTGAGTTAAAATTGCTAATGATTAACTATGACATCAAATTTATGCTATTTTTGTTGTCTTTAACTTCTTTCTTTATTAATGTCAAGTTGTTATATGTACATATCCTGAGGACAATACATTGACTGGTGGTGGCTATACAACATAAGATTTTGACAACTTAAATTTGTGACACTTCGTACTGCGTAATAACGAAGTTGTTACTGGCATTAATCTATACATGTAGAAGAAACCTTATAACATCTCACTTGCATTTAGTTCGACTGAATATCCCTTTTACTTAAGCTATCAAAGTAAGTATTCAAAAGATGTTACCATATTGAAAGTTTTTACATGTCTCAGTTTTTCCGATAATTTAAATAATATCTGTTATAAAGTCCTCTCGACATAATTATCGGAATTTTATCTCTTCTGGTTGTTTATCAAAAAAATAATGTATTCCAATCAAATTTTACTATTATCTTAATAGTCAAAGTGAAATACTTTCTGGAGCCTTACTGTAATAATATTTTCTTCATTCCCCATCTTTAAAGTAGTGCTGACGACTAACTTCAAAAGAATCAGGCCAACTCAGATAATTATTACTTGGTTCGAACTGGACTGATATACCTTACAGTTGTACAGACAAAACAACCTAGGTTAGTTCTCCATATGTCTAAAGAGGGCGAGCTGCTCTCCTGATTCTATTCTCATCAAACTATCTCAAAACAGACCCCTTGTCTCCGTAGCTGATGCGACAAAGACAGGATAACAAGTCCTTTTTGCATCTTCAATGGCATCAGATATATTATAAGGTTGCTTCTTCGGACGTTAAATCTGGCCGATACACGGACTTTGGGTTTCCATTTTGGCCTTAACTCCATTATCTATGGTTTTCCTTAATTAATTATAAAGTTCATGAAATCTATGAGAGCATCGCATGGATGAGTTTGTGACATCTATGACTTCTGCTTTTAGGTATTTTAAGTCATTATACACCTATGGCTTTGAAAAGGTCAATATTACAACACAGCCTAGATCGCAGATTTCACCATGGCTCAGTTCAGTGATACAAAGACAGTTGCTTATTAAATGGATGCTCTTGTTTCCAAGTTTTTGTAATTAAACCTTTTAGGGCTGGACTGGTAAAACACTATATTGCCAACTTGGCAAGGACAATAGCCCAGGAAAATAAAAGTTTGCTTGTTTCTGAAATTAGCTTTGAGTTCCTTGTATTTTACTTTGTCGAGACGTTGGACACCTTTTATCCTATTAGTGAGCTTTCCTGGATTGTCTCTTCCAAGGTTGTGCGTCTTGATAGTAAAGTCTGAAGTGCCGCGGTTGAGATATATCTTTGTATAATCATAATTGGTAGTAAGACTTTTAATTCTCATAAGTGTTAATGCCAACTGTTGAAAATTATGGATATTCAAATGAAGACAAAGGATCATAGTAAGGTCATATTTGTGGACTTTGAAAAAGGGTTTGAATTACAGTATTAATACTCTTTCATAGAGCGCCAATGCTTTGCAAATGCAGTATGCTCAAACGAAAGGAAGTAGAAATTTGTACTCTCACTTAGCAGCGATGGTCTTGTTTGATGGGACAGTTGATGACTGGTGTCAAGCACTGACGTAGAGGCCTGCTTTCATTTCTTTTCCCTGAAGGAGTGAACTATGATAATGAAAGCAAGAGTATTCTCTATATCTCTACCTTTTTTCCGCGTTATCCTTGGTCAGCGGTGAAAGTCAAATCTATTCTGCCAAAGTACAAAAATTTTCGCGTACCGTTTGACCATTCTTAAAGACATAGTTGCAAGCACCCTAGACGTGGAGTCGTCCTGAATCATATTTTAGCAGCGAAATGAATATAACCAAACAGGCCTATCAAATGAACTGTAGAAATATAATTGAAGGGAAATAAGTTTGTAAAAAAGACTTGTATTGGATCTTACTTACAGTTCAACGATATAGACATAAAATTAGTTTAACTTCCAATTGTATCAGTGATTTTAAGACTTCAAAGTAATCACATTCTCAATATCAGGGACAATCATCGTCATACTGAGGTATTGACTTAAACCAAATGATTAATTCTTCACGACTTTTAACAAAAAAGAATCATTTTTCTATTTGAATTTTTAAAACGTTTAGAAAGGGTCATAAGGGATGAAGAAAGTAAAACTTTTAGCCATTAAAATCACCAAGATAAATTAGTATTATCAAAAGAGACAATAAATATATTTGTAGGAAAGAATTTTAAGAGACCAATTTGTATGAGTTAAAATTATTAACGAAAATTAAATGTCGAAAAAAATTATAATAAAAATAAGACAGGTCTTCCAATACTACTAAAACTTTTTACTCTTATTCTTCTTTTTATCCGGACAAATAGTTGGCCGTGACTCAAATTTATGCCGAACGAATTTCTTAAGATTCTATTAACTGGTCTACTCTAGTAGTGTCCAAAATTTCCTTTACAACCTTGATTGAAAATGGAAATTTCAATAAAAAAACACTCTTAGGTGAGGGTCAAATGAATGGCGGAAAATTAATTCAAATGCTGAGGACTATATTGGATGCATCTGGCAAAGTTATTATATCTATTCTAAAGAGACGGTAAGTTAGAAATGAAATACTAATGCATCCAAGGCTATTTACTTGCATTTCTATTATGTTCCTGATCAACCTTTGAGTGAAATATAAGTTTATATGCTCCAGTTAATAAACCCAATAGTGAAATAAATTACTCGGCTGCCGATAAAATAGACACCAACCGGTTTGACGTAGCTACCTATAAGTAATTATTGAGTTTCAAACTCATTTATCAAGTCTGCTTAAAAAAGAGAGGATAAGGAAATAAATAAATGAATTGTATGTGTTGGTGCTGTTGAACCATTTTGCAAGATGTTTTGTTTCTGTGGCTTTCCAAGTCATTCTCTAATTATGTTATGTTGAGTCCAGTTAGGATTAATATGCTGCAGAATGTAATCTTTTTGCAAGAAAATGACTTCAAGTTTAAATCTCCTTTATTATTATTTTAGTATTTTGGTATAGCACCCAAGAAATAATTTATATCATCACCTTGAAATCTCGATACATGTCATCTCTACAAGGTCAGAAATAAATGACAAATAAATTGAAATTGCCATCGATTTGTTGTTTTTATTTATTGAATGAAGAAATGGAAACAATAATAAACATAGTATCAGAACAATAAACAAACAAACATATTACATTCAAATTTGATTTGAATCCGTTAAAACCTTTTATTAACTTCTATTCAAATATGATTCCAGGATAAATTTCGGTTAATATAGCGACCAGTTTGTTCCAGTTGAATATTTTCTGTATTCATACACCTTCCAGTGTCTTGTGTTAACTGGAGTACTGAGAAACTTTTGGCTTCAGATACACAAATATCACTAACGTAAGTACCTCGGCAACTTATTTAGATGGTTCTCTTCATAGCCCTATTAATTAAAAATAACGTTGAGGATAAAAAAAGGATCACCAGAATACAATATCATGTCTAGGTCGTCCCCTCATAATGAGGAAAGTCAATCTTCTAAATTTGAAATAGTGTCAATAGTCCTTGTATTACTTGGAGAAAATATTCAAGTTTCAGGGATGAAATAAATTCATCATAAAGTTCATCTAAAACAAAACCAAGTCCGTAATCTAAATATCATGGCGAACCTTTTATTTTCATAAGGATATTGAACTTTAAATCCCTGTAATTCAATAGACCGTAATAGAGTAGGGGTTAAGTGGTAAAATAAGAAGTTGAGTCTTTTGCAAAAATACAAATCAATTCGGCACTGTTAAATTTTTCAACAGAAATTATAAAGAAAAACCTCAACCTGAAAGCCATTTTCATAGGTGCTTATACCTGTAGTGATATTGAAATTTTTACTTTCTGATTATTTTAAATCCAGAAGTAAATATACTGTATCAGTTTAGGAATATGTATAATTTAGTTCAACTAGATTTCATTGCTCTTGAATTTAAAATCATAAGTGAACGTAGCCAGTTTGAAACCTGATGCAAATTATTATCTTTATTATTCGTAGAAACCTACTCTTTTGTGTGCAATTTTATAACTCTGTAACAAAACTCTAGAAGTATCAGAAAAAAGAATATAGAATATAAGAAATTTCCATCATTACTCAAGACTTTTAGAAATTCTTCTGCCAACTTGGTTCCATATCCAAATTCAAAAATTCGATGAAGACTGATCGTGAAAATAAATTCAGCCAACAGATTCAATATTTGAGACTATCCTCAAAACAAAATGTATCTGAGCATCTCAACTGTTATTAAGATATCAACCCAATAAACATGTGAATAGTGACGGATTCAAACGAGAGAGTTTTTAGTAAATGAGGTGCAAACTAAAGTTAGAACAAAATAGAAATAATAGTAATAATTAGTGTTTTTCTTAATGAAGTATACATAAAAAGTAGGTGTTTCAATGAATAAAATTAAAGAAAATGTCCTACAGTTGTTTAAACTGGTTTGGAAACCATTTAGTTTAGGAATAAACAGTAATTCAGTATTCAGGACTGTAATATTGGATGATTTGGAAATGACATAGAGGTCAAAATGGCAAGAAAGTGAAGAGGGAATTTCAGCTAGGCTTAGGGATAATGCCCTATTGTTATTGGGATTGAAAAATTTCGTTTGAACCAAATTCTTCTAATAGAGTAAATAAATGAAGGAGAAAAGATCAGTAGCGCTAGTTGAGGATTAAGTCTAACTATTTTTACTTGAAGTGAAATTTTTTTTATTGACGATGAATTGAGGTTAGAGTCTTTCTTCTCATTTCCAAGTAAACAAAATCACGATCGAGTACTAGGACTCAGATGGGTTAACAGCATTGAAATTTTAAAAGTTGCCAACAAAGCGAATTTATTATGGTATGGCATATGGCTCTGATAGAATGATTCTAGGCTATGAAATTATTTAAATGCCATTCTATACCTTTTTTTATATCTCAATCGTAGGTAGTTGGACTAAAAATCAAACGTAAAGTAATATGACTAACAGCTCAATTTATTATTTAAATATTCATGCATAGTTAAATAAAATAAAAAGCTTAGCAATTCTGAATGATGACTTCCAATTCAACTAACTCATCCTAAATCAATCATTGCAAAGACCTCAGCTTATGTCTTCAAACAATGAGCTCAATATTTTTTGTCAAAGATTAATTTTCGAAATATCGAACGTGTCATGAGTGCAAGAGGATTATATTACGGCGCTGTATTTGTTCCTTTAAAAGGAGGCAACCAAAAAATAATAAAAATGGAATAATTATTTGAATCATCACTACTCACTAAGTTCTTGGGATAGCTTACTTCAAATACATTTTGATTCTATCGGTATATTGCGATGCCCTAAATTTGGCGACATTTTGATTCTGGTGTTTTATTATACAAGTTTGACTGGTTTTAAAATCTTTAGTTCTAAAAATTCTTGCCCACTTGTAACCTAAATCTTGTTGTTACAAACTTTAAGACTAACTGCAAGGATTATTGACTATTTGAAACCTTAATGTCTTCATTTTTGTTTGTGGACACAATAATAAAGCGAGACACAGCTGAGTCTGGATGGAAATTTTGATATTCAAGAAAATTTAATATCGGATTCATATTTTGTTACCTCGAACTTTGCAATTTTTCCTAATATTTTTCTTATTTATTATCATATCCAACAGAAGAAATAGCCAAAAGCATCACTGGCAAATGCAAGCAAACGAGTGCAATCCATAGCACTTTTTTAGGTAAAAGTTTTCCAAATGATATTTGCAACCAAAAGCATGAACTTGAGGCGTTACCCAATTGCAAATAACATTCACTAGTTTTGATTTTCTTCCTTTTTTTTTATTGTCATAACACAAATTTTTAGCCATTAAAATAAGGGTTGAAACCAATCTTAAGGGTAATTTGGGCATGCAATCTCTGCTTTCATTAAATATAACTAGCTATTAATATAAGACAAGAGCTAGGCATCGTGAATATGATGAGAATTTGTTGATAGGCATTTTTTGATCCACTCTCATTGGATTTATACTGAAATGTTTTGTTGAGCGAATTTCAACAAAAATATGCTGGATTTATCTTTCAGCTTTCGGATTTATCATTCAAAATTCTTTCTTCAGCTGCTCTTTCGGACCTTTAGGAAATAAATGATGAAGCCTTAATTTCGAACAATAAAGTTCCTTAATTTGCAATTAAGAATAGACGTTCCAATAGAACTAGGAACGTATATCAAAGCCCTAGAAGGTGATAATACCAAGTAATATTTCCCTCCCTTTGTCTTTACCTACAGTTTAAACTATGGATTGAAACACTATCTATTGCCCATAAACTTTCTATTTGGTAGATTCATCATCATGGCATTACAATAGACTTTTGGCAAGCTGTGCATTAGTAGTTGCTTGAGATAGCCTCTTCCAATGGAGACTCTAACGAAATCCCACACCCATTCACCTATTTTAGACACACATCTCTTTCTTGATTTCTCCAGGAAAATATGTGAGCCCAAGGAATTCCTTTGAGTATTCTGGAGAAAGCATGCATAGCTACTGCAAAACTCACCCGGCAGGTTTCAACTAAGTCCGAATGCCCTGTAGGACTTGAGTTTAATATTGAACCTTAACAAAGAAAAGGGCTAGTAGAACCTATTCAAGACTACAAACAGGACGATATGAATGATTGCTATAGTACACCTATTTTGGTCCTCATCCCGCTGATGAATGCATCATTACGATCATCATGCATTGTTTGAGAGACTTCCTGATAATCAAACATTTTTAGTGGAACTCTAACTTTCGAAGATTGAACCTTCATTAAAGCATACAGTCGAAGTCTCGAAGCCGATTAAGAAATAGTTATACCATAAACTTGGTCATGACACTGATCCGGTTCCAACTAACGGTCTACAAAAAGATAAGAAGTTAATGTTTCAACAAAAAAAAGTAAACTGTAAGCATCCTAGATAGTACTAAGTGACCTTGGCAGTAAATAATCATGCAAAATAAAAGATTTATCTTGAATATCCTTTTTTCTTAATATCTATTAGACAGTTCTTGACTTAAAAACAGGAAGGGAGTTGAAGAATTATTAATGATTAAACTATTTAACTCTACCCAGGAGCAAATTTATGAATTAAGATGTGTCATATTCAACTAAATTATGGAGATTTTTAAGATAATAAAGGTTTTAAAAACTATGTTACGGATATCTGAGCCAGATTCGCGAGTTTTCATTTAAACTATAAAAGAATATAATTAAACTGTAAGACCCTAAGTAAGGGTCAGAACTGAAAACGAAAATCTCCGACTCGCAGTTACCTTCTCCACCGAAGAAATTGGCATTGAACATAACCTCGGCTTACCAGTTACCGCCATCCGAAATTCTATTTGTAGTGAGTACTGTCCAATCCATCGGTCTCGCACAGGCCAACAATATAAACTGCCAGCATCCATTCCTCATGTAGCAGATTTGTATCTAAACGGACTAATGGAAATGTAAGAACCCTTTAAGCACCTCAGGAGATGATGAGATGGAAGATACGCCGAGTCTTTTTCGTTCCATAGTCCAACGTTCTTCTTTTTCTATTAGGAACCATGAAGCCGTTATACTCATTGATGAAATACGAAAAAAAGTCTATACGCTATGAATGCAAACACGAAGAAGAATAAGTGTAGTTTTTTGATAGAGATGGGCCGAAATATGGACTTGAGATTATACAATCAAGATAGTCTATTGTTTTTAAAACGTATAATCCTGATTCAACTGAAGCCAGACGTATATTTTATGATTAGAAACATTCTTATTCCATCACTATTTACTCTGCATGTCTTAAAGTTACGTCTACATATGGTGGGTGCTTCTTCCATGTGCTTTGACTAGCCTTGAATTGAGTTCAAAGAAGTAGACTAAGCTTAATTGAACTTCTTAACTTACCTTATCAGTGTTAGTTGTATTTTTTATTCCAATATAGTAGCTTTGGTTAAGAAGTGTTCTAACAGCAAAGAGAATCAGAAGGTGAAGTCTAAATTATTATTTTTGCTGCAACATCACTTTTCGGTCTGGTTAAAAAATACCTATTTCATCTTGTTTATAGTTGAGAGTGGTAACTTGGTTGATAATAAAAAACTATTGTTAAACAAACTGTAGTATTATTCTGGATACAGTAAGTCTTGTGAGCGTCTTCTCTGCTTAGGTTATAGTCTACCACCAGTGCGATGTTAAGGGAGAAAAATTAAGACATCTTAAAATAATCCTTTATTCCCAAAAATAATTTATATAGTTACCTATAAAAATATATATATACTTACTGACTTTGAATAAGAAATGTGTATAAAAATAAATAAATGTTGATATACTAATGTGTTTAGAACATGTAGTCTCTTTTTTTAGAATCATTTATTGGTGAAAAGGGTCAAGTTGGAATCAAGAATGGACTGTCCAATTAAAGTTCTTAGTGGAAATGTTTTCCACAAGATCGTACGCCCAACGCATCCACGTTTGTTGAATCTAGACTTGAACGCCAACCTAATGAAGACTTTGTAAAGGGCTTCTAAGTATTTTTTATTCTTATTCTTGGGTATTGATACCGTACTCCACGCTTTATAGGAAGCAATAGTTGTATTTAATTATTATCACTCCATTACTCCACTAATAAGAAAATGTCTATAGGTACGTGAGAGCACCAATTCCAGACCGAGGTTTGTGTATTCACTCTAACCATGTCATTGAACCTATAGCTAGATGCCACTATTTTTTATACGGATCCGTAGGTTGTCTTAGGCAATACATTTTGGTACCGTCAAGTACAAAAGTCTGTCTCAGAACGTATTCGTTCAATTGACCAATCAAAAATTTCAAAAAGCAAAATAATAATAAAAAGGCATGCAGCTCAAACAAACAGCCGTGTGGAGTTAAGTACTGATGAAAAAGGAAAAAGAAAAGAAAGGTACCCATGCTTTTGGTAAACCTTAAGTTTAAGAATTGCTTTGTATTCTGATGGAACCTACACAAAGTAGAAAATTAATGACAAAACGATTAACAAAATTATAATAGCATATTGGCATAGTAAAATAATATGAAATGAAAAATAAAATAATTTTGAAATAAAAAATAATATAAAATGAAAGCTTATGATGCCTTTTCTTTTAAAAAAAATAAATTAAAAGAATAGAAATAATAATAAAAATGAGTAGAATAATTGGGAAATGTGTCGTGGTCTAGATTTACCCAAGAACTGCTGAGTGACACAATTAAGTAGTAAAGCTAATGAAATGGTGAAAAAATAATGATTTAAGGTCTCTGTGGTATCATAATTGTCTCACAAACAAAAAAAAAATAATAGCTGGCAGTACTTACACTTCCATTTACAAAGTCTCTTGCAATCTTTCTTTTACCTTTACTGCAATAGTATTAAAAGAAATAATTTCATTTCGTGAATCTCAGGATTATATTATTACCTACACCTGAAAGTTCAATAAATTATTCATAAGTGATCAATGGCGCTTTTCTTTTATATTCTCTTTATTAATTCAAATGGATATCTGAATAATTTATAATATTGCTGAAATATATTTTGTTTGTTATCTAAAAACCTGGCTAGGATCAATTTTAGAAATTAAGCCGAGTTTGAAGCATCTCTTAGTTGCTTTGGTTTACTCATGCTCAATATTATTCGATAACACATATTGATTTTAAGAATACTAATTATTTAAGTTAACTTGAGAAATTACTTTCTAATTCAGCTCAATTGCTAAATATTCTTTTATTAAAACCTTTATGACAATATATGCTCGAGGTCTCATTTGTTATGGACTCAATATGTATAAATCTCTATCAATATTCCTGCCGTCGACTGAGAGATGTAGTTTTAGGATTTTGGTTTCCTAAATACGCGCTCTGAACTAACTTTTCCTTTGATTGCTACTTTACTTTTTCCCTATTAATGTAAGTCTCTGAATATATGAAGACCTAATCCATAGGCGCTCTTTGAACTGATGATATATTGATTTCTTATGATTATTCAAAATAAACCTGTAGACACCTTCAAAAATGTTCAAACACTGAACATGTCCATACATATTAAAGTGGTTTGCTCAAATTTCTGAGGTCAAAATTGTAATTAACCCTTATTTTTTTACTAAAACTGCACATCTAAAGGTAAGTCTAAGATTTCTAGTTAACAACCTACCGTATTGTGTATGGCCCATTCGAATGTGAGACACTTTAACGGAACCTCAAATTTTTTAATTGATACATAATTTTAATTATTCGTCTTGTATCTTTGTTTTATCTCCTGGCAAATATATATATCATTTTGAAAGGGAGGGTATGTTATGAAGACTTCATTGAATAAGCCAGGGAGAATGTTACAGCATATAGCATGACATAAAATCCTGTAGAATCACTTTATCATTTCCGGAATACAGAGGGGGGTTGAGTTCCGGCAATGATCATTCTAACTCCAGGCTTCATATCGAGCTTTAAAACTAGGGGTTAAGTATTGCAGCGGGCAGAAAAAGTCTGAGAAAATATGAAGATATGAAAATATAAACTGAGATTGTTAAAATATTTCATCTCTATTTATTATTTTTGTACCAAACGTGTAGAATTAATTCTTCCACAAAAATCACCAGTATTGGTCTGTTTCACTAAGATTACTTACAAAATAATCTTTGGAGGTTCATAGTTTAGGCTATTGACTATCACCTTTCCACTTCATTTCTTCTACTTCACATTTCGATTTCATTTCTCTACTTCAAATTCATTCCGGTCAAGATGTTGAGCTGCAATTACAAACTGCGACGAAACGCTGGTAGTTTACAGATTGATAAAGCTTTCGTGTTATGAGTTATCGGTTTCTGGTATCAACTTTATTCGTAAAAGATCAAAATGGTCATGGAACTAAGCTTGAGTTAAATTATTTGGATGTTTGGAAAATGCCGATTTCTTCACTGAAAAAAAAGTACTCACTCCCTAACTTACTCAAAAACCGCCCAAAACAAAACAAAAGTCAAGTCTAAACTCAGTATTCTTTTTCTTATCATTGAGAGGATTCGATTAGTTTGACTCTCATATTTCATTGCTCGCTGCTAATAACCTCGCTGCTAATAACCTCGCTGCTATGTTGTACACTGGTAGGTTATGAATACTTCCATCATAATAACGGCTGCACAGAAATTAAGGTTCATTTTATCCCATTAGCAAATTTAATTTTGCATCTCGTTTTATTTTATTTTCTTTCATTTTAATCTAAGAAAAGATTCGCTACGTTCAGCCTCAACTCTTTCTTTTTCTTCTTCTTCTTCTTATAAAGTACCTGAATGGTAGTGGTTGGCCGAACGATCTCACAACCTTTCATAAAATCCTAGAAAACTCTTCACTTGGCTCATTCACGATTTTTCAATGTCTCGTACTAACTTACATACTGCTAATGGTTCAGTGAGTTCTACATCTGCCATACCCACATCTGTTGAACCCTCACAAGTTCCAAGTCAAAGGACTCGTTTCTTTCGATCTTCGACTCTCCCTTCTGTCCCTCTAAACAGCAGACTACTTTCTTTCTCCATGTTCACTAAGAACACTTCTCCTGCAATCGTAACTTCTTCAGACGATAGAGATGGTCGTAGTCGGAGTAGCAGTATGAGTAACTCAAGCAGCAGGGGTTCTGAACCTCTAGTGACCTCCTCTGAGAGGCCAGGCCTTTCGGCTATTTCCAAATCTCGACGGCTTTCTAAAATATTTTCTGCTTCCTTTCTGTCGAAAACTTCGACTGCATCCCAAGAGGACAATAACTTGACCTTCCACTTTCCCTCCTCAGACTTAGTTACACCTTCCTCTTCTACTACCACTAATACTTCCCCTCCTCGTTCTTCTACTTTACCATTCGATGATGCCCAACCAAACAATAAAGGCGTTGGTCCGTCAAACCCCAACCCAGAGTCAAAGCAGCCAAAAGTTGTCGTTTTTATACAGGGCAAGGGTATAACCCGAACAGGCAGTCCCAGTGCCAACCACAACCAAGATCTCAGTGAAGGTCTCAACCAAAGTCTCAGCCAAAGTCTTAGCCCAAAAGTCAATCCGACCAGCACCAGTGAGTCTGATTCTACTTCACCTCCTTGTCTTGAAAATTCTTCCTCTTTTTCTTCATCCTCTGCTGCTCTTGCTGCAGCTTTGCCTTCTCTATCATCTCCTTCATCCTCTGAAATATTGTCATATCAATCCCTGGTCTCAGCAGAAAGCCGTCCTGTTGTTGATGCTTCCGCATTAGGCCATAAACCTAGCCCTGTGCTGTTAGACCCTTCTGGTGGTAATCAATCTTGTGATTCTTCATCGCCTGCTTTGACTTTCCCTTCCTCCTCTGCATCTTCCTCGTCCGCGTCCAAAAGCTTAACTTCATCTTCTCATCCAGTCATTAGCGGTACTACTAGCGTTTTTCCAGACTCTAACTTCACCCACTCTCCAACGCAGGCTCCTTCTACATCTTTGCCGGGCTCTTTGTTAGACTCCAATATCGCCTTGGCTGACCTTGCTTCTTCTTCTTCTTCCGTCTCCTCTCGTCCAAACGACGACAGATTAGCTGTTACGAGTAAGATAATACAGCAGGCTTTGACTTTTACTGATACTTCAAATCAGCTTGAATTATCCCTGCTTTCTCCAAGGAACACATACTGTAAATCTCCAGTTTCTTTGTCTAATCAGGTTTCCAGTAACAGCAGACGAAGCAGTAGTGACAACCCTCACATTTATCAGACAAGCTCTCAAATACCTTCTGCAACTATTAGTAACCAAACTGGTGCTGATTCTTCTGCTGAAGTTTCTGCAGTTGCCAAATCCAGTGGCACCAAGACAAACGCTCCACAACCAACACAACTCTCCTCTGTCATGATGTCCACAAAATCAGAGATGGCTTCTACTCCTACTTCAAGTAGTATGGAACTCTCTACCGCTACTCCAGGCCCTGCAAGCAGACCATCAAATGATTCTCCTAGGATGGATCTTTCAGAAAATGAAATGGACTCTCCACTACAGGGAGAGACTTCCCACCCTTCATCTTCCTCAAGCTCGCCGCCTGCAGAGCCTCCAAGCCAAAGACGCTTAGTTCAGTCTCTTGTTCTTCCTGAATCTTTGACAGAAAATGATAAAGAAGAGGACCCATATTCTATTCGCCTCACTCCTTTTATCGATCATTCATCTACCACTCCTTCATTGTATATTAGTGCAGTCGAACGAAAGGCTCATAACGGAATAATTATTCGCGTGGGCCGCTATACCGAGCGCAAGGAAACACCAGCTCCGAAACCTGAGCATGCGCCCATCGTGTTTAAGTCAAAAGTTGTGTCTCGCTCACACGCTCAGTTGACTGTCAACAACGGAGAGTGGTTTGTCCAAGATGTCAAATCATCTTCAGGCACATTTCTAAATCATATTCGTTTATCCCCTGCTTGTCAACAGTCTGTCCTATATCCCCTCAAAGACGGTGACATTTTACAGTTGGGTATGGATTTTAGGGGTGGCTCAGAAGAAATTTACAAATGCATCAAAGTTCGCATCGAAGTGAACAAAAGCTGGCAAAAACGTGTGAATAATTTCAAGTAAGTAATATTGGCTGTTGACTGTGACTTTAATTGCTAACATTTAAGTGTTAATGCCCTTTCTAATTTACGAAATATCTGCTCCCTTAACACAAAAGACTTGCAAGAATGTGCTATTTGTCTTTTACCCGTCTCAGTAAGTAATTTAAAATTGGTGAAAGTATAAGATCTAACTATTTTCAGCCCTGTCAAGCCCTTTTTATTGCGCCCTGTACTCATGCCTGGCACTACAAATGCATCCGGCCTCTTGTTATCAAGTCATACCCTCACTTTCTTTGTCCTAATTGTAGGTCCATTTGTGATTTGGAATCAGAGATCGAAACTCCAGACCTCTCTCACTTACAAGCCGCCACTGCTGCTGCTGCTGACGCTGACGCTGCTGCCACCAACATTTAGTTAGCACCGATGATAATTCTACGTAATTCTAGCATAATGGAATTGTGTTAACCCTTGTTCATCTTATTTATCTTAATACGTTTTTTTCTTTTAAATACATTAATTAATACTTCAAAATGTTAGATTCATTCTAGCGTTTTCTCCTGAAGGAGGTTCACCAGAAGCTTTTGTAACTGGAGTTTAGATGCTACATCAGTCCATAGCTCATGTGGACCATCCATAATATCCCATGCCACATTGTTAGATGTGACTTTTGTCAATTTGCGTTGTAATGACCTCCAATCGTATTGCTGATATTTTATAATTGACTGGGCTGAAGATACAACAGCTAACGGTATTCGAGTGTTCATGAGCACATCATTTGCATTCTTAATCAATGCATTTGTGACACCATTTAAGGCTGTAATCTGCTCTTGTAAAGAAGCTTTAAGCTCGTTTGGATTTGTTCTGAAAGCAAATTTACCATTTGTCGCATCACTGAGGTACCGTGATTCAGGGCCTTTATGATGAAGTAACCAAGAAAGCTGGCGTCGGATTGCAAATGGCGAAATCATACCTTTTAGCCAGAGTGAGAATCCTCGGGAAGGTAAACCCATAAACTTATGCACAAGATCTTCATGTAGAGTATCGATTAGAAATAATGAATGGATTGACTTTGAGTGACGCGCGGCAAATGCACGAGAATACAGACCGCCAACACCATGAGAAACTAGTGCAAAAGTTCGGTTGTGAAAGGGAAATTCGTCTGAAAAGTCAAATGTCTTTGTATCAGTAGTATTAGGACTCAGAATTCTATTGAGTGCAATAGTAAGGGCATGAGTAGAAGCATCTAAGGAAAATGGGGAGGGTGCAACATCTGAAAACCCTCGTCCCGGTCGGTTCCAAAAGCAAACTTGTGATACTTTCTTGTCTTCATAGAGATCATGAATCCAACCGTTATAGAATGACTGTGCTGAAGTGCTGTCGTCTGCTTCAAGAAGAACAATAGGAGGCGGGCTTGGGATATGTGGTGGCGTGCCAGCAACATGTTCATGCTCATTTTCCGGAGTGCATTCAATATATACAGAATAATCATGCGAATGAATGAATCGAAATCCTGCTACTTCTTTAGAGACAATGGGTACAAAAATTCCTTCTGTGGCTGCACCTTTGCCATGTAGCAACCTTGCTGTGTCATAAACATTGAGCAGGAATCCAAAGCACAAAAGCATACCTGGAATAACTACCAGAACCAGTAACAAAATCAAGGAAAATGAGAGTTTGAACCACTCTGTAAGAGTTCGACGATTTTCAAGCCGCCCAGTTAAGCGCTCTTCCTCGTAATCTTTACCCCATTTAACAACATATGGAGTTATCACCAAGCTTACACCTACGCTAGCTAGGGCCCATGCACCCGAGAAGATTCCTGAAACACCGTACGTATGTCGCATATATGGAATTGCAATCATTAATAGAAATATCAGGGCCAATGAAGCTGTTAAAAAGTACCCAGTACTCAGCTCAGCACCCGATGGGACAGTGAACAGTAAAACTGCAAGGAGTAACGTAATGAGGGACATTATAGTTAAGTCAAGCTCAAAGTACCCTGAGGTTCGTATTGTAATAAAAGGAATTGACGCAAAGCAATTGATAAAAAGCAACAGGGCCCAGAGACATGTCACCACTATCATCAGCCACAGAACTCCCCTTAACAGCTGGACTCCTCGCAGGTTCAATGGTGATACCGCTGGATCATCTGGATCTAGTAAGGGTGTTCGCTCTGACGGGTGATGTCCAGGAGGCGAATAGTACCTTGGAATATGTGTGTAAGAGTCTCGTCGCGAATTGAGAGTAGAGAGATCCCGTGTAGCATCTTGCCTCTGATGTTTATTCAAGTTTTCATCACTTGTCTGATGTTTCGGTGTCGAACCAGTTGTCTGGTCGCTTTCACGTTCATGTTGATCTGTCATGGTTGATTGAAGTTTTTTGAGGAGATTATGGAATATAGCAAGTAAAAAAAATTAGCAAGTTGTAAAAATATATATTGTATATTTATAGAGACTGGGTGCTAGCTGATGGAAGTAATCACAAGCCAGACCTTGCTACAGCAACCTACATATATGTCAGTAAACATATTTGGGTTTATCCCTAGAATGGCTATAGGTCTTATCCTCACTGTAATGCTCTTTAAACACATACTGGCTCTGTATTTAACAAACTCAGACGAAGACCTTTTTTTTGACCGAGGCACGTGACTATTTTGAATCGTCATTTCACTCATCAACTACCCCATGCTTTCCGTTCATTTTATATGTATTTCTAATATATCTCTTTTGATTCCTTTCTCTTTCTCCATAGCTCGTTTAGCTCTTTTTATTTGACATGGACATTCCTAAAATCTCAGTGTTATCTCCTCTAGTCACAAGGATTCTGGGCTGTAACCCAGGGAAGTTTACACTCCAGGGAACCAACACATACTTGATCGGCAAAGGCCGTAAACGGGTGTTGATTGACTCAGGAGAAGGCAACTCTGAGTATACTAATATGATGGCAGAGTATGCTCAATTACTAGGCATCGAGATATCGGCTATTTTATTAACTCACTGGCACGGAGATCATGTCAACGGCGTTGAACCGATGCTAAAGCATCCTCAGCTGGGTGCTCGAATTAACTCCAACGCCATTTACAAATATAAACTGGCTGGAGACGATGAACGGTACCCCTGGGATGTGCAGCCTTTTGCAGACAATCAAGTATTTAAAGGTGACGATTTTACGCTGATTGGGTATCATACTCCAGGCCATGCCAAGGATCACCTTGTTTTCTGGCTTGAAGAGGAACAGGCACTTTTTAGCGGTGACAATATTTTGGGTCACGGAACCACAATATTTGAAAACCTTAAGGATTATGTGGAATCCTTGAGAAGGATGCAGAGTATTATTGAGTCTAAAGTTGAAGGATCTCCGCCCATAGTACGTACGTATCCAGCACACAGTCATATTGTTTCAGACACGTGTAAGACCATCAAGCAGTATATTCAACATCGGACTGACCGAGAAGATGAGATTGTGAATGTCTTGTCTTCTCATCACCAAGTGAACGGATTGGATCAGCCGTTGTCAGTAGGTAGCATCGTCAAAGTGATATATAAGGACTACCCTGAGCATATATGGCCTGCAGCGGAGCGTGGAGTCCATTTACACTTGCAAAAGTTAAAGACAGAAAACAAAGTTGAGCTGATATCTGACGACTGGAAACTGAACCATTAAACCATTGTACCGAGAATCCAAGCATCACACAGTTGGTGTGATGGACGAACGCAAGATGATCGAGAAAAAAAAAATAAGTTATATAAAAGGTGTGGAAGATCCAAATACTTTTCATTTTTTTTCCCCTTCCATCTTGCTCATTGAATCGTTAATTTTTTATTTCTTTATTTTTAATCATTTTTTGGCAATTCATGGTACTGTGGTGTTACCAAGAATTATTCATTATTTATTTATTCAGTATCTGTATCACATTAGCTATTCTCTAATTCTAAGGTGCATGTTAACCAGAGAAACTGTCGCATGGCTGTAGGCTGACAGATGAAGCAATTAGATACGAAAATGAGGGTTTCTGTGCTAGTCATCGTTTTTAACAGTAAACCCAATTCAAATTAAATCAGTTCAAGTCCTGGATTTCGAAATAGCCACCTACCTTATTGATACCGATGGATTCCGCTGGATCACTCCTATACTGATACCTTTCAACAGCTTAGGACAAGCCGATTTGATCTTGTGGGCGGCAACATGCAAATATATGTATCATGTATACTCAGTACTGTGAATATCAGGCTCCGTCACTCTACATGTCTAGCCGCCCACAGAGTGGATTTGTTACTCGTACACAGTTTTGCTGCCTGAAAGAGAACAGCCTAAGAGAGAGAAGAGAGAGATCTTGATTGTGGAGGGATTTATACATTACTGCTTTTGGTCGTTTAGCCCCTTGTGTTTTGTTTGTTGCGTCTCAAAGCTAAATCTGATACTTGTTTTGAAATGTAGCCTAAACAGGGAATGGATTCTCATGAGAGTGAGAGGGCGTTCCATGTCTAGAGACATTCCATGGCACAAAATTGTACTGAGGGGGTTGAGCCTTCCATTCTTCTGAAGTTGTCTTTTCTTCGTTACCAACCGCCAAACAACACGACTGGATTTATCCAGACTTACATACAGTGAAAGATTTTTTGGGCGATTATATTTTTTAATCTGTTTGTTATTTTTTAATTCTTTTCTTTCCCTTCCACCACCTCAAACCCTTAAATTTTCATATACTACTTGAAACAATACCACTGAATTTATTTTTTTTTTACCCCTTCTTCCTTTTTTGCATCTTGATGTTTGCTCACGCCTTTGTTAATTTCGATTCTCACCAAGTACTGTTTTCATAGGCTAAATGAATAACCTAGCAAGTCACCATCAGCATCCTGCATATTCGACACCAAATCTCAGGCACAGTGCTAGTAGTTTGAATGTACAACCAGATACTATTCTACAGGACTCACAGGAAGGTCAATTTGCCCAGCCCATCAAAGAAGAGTCTTCAGCTGCATCTACTAAATCCGAGAAAGGCCAGTCTGATGAAGCTAAATATCAATATCCACCCTTGTTTGTTGGGATCAACTTACCTGGCGAACGTCCTGGAGTCGAGTATTCTTATACCGACGAAGCACTGGTAGAACGATCGCTGTTGAAGGAATATGATATGATCACTTCTAGAATCTCTACACCTGCGTATCGAATTCGGATTGAAGCTTTGTTTGCGGAGAGCGAAGAAAATCTTATGAGTGCTGCTCATTCTATGAAGCATTCATCAGTTGCCATGCCCCCACCTTCATCACCTCAGCGGCCTGTACAATCACGACCCCTTAGACCTGAAAACCCTTCTATGAACACTACGCATCTGAATTTCCCGCGATCTCCATCAGTGGATGGGTCATCATCGTTTCGCTCAGTCAATTCCGGTAGCTCTCCATCGCTTCCTTCAGGCGTTGACCGTGGGTCGCCAGCTCCGTCCCTGTTTTCCACTTCTAATAAATTTTCTAATCCACCAAATGGATCTTCCCTTGCATCTCCCCGCCCACCTACTGAACCGTCATATGGGCTTCCCTTTAATTCTTTTGACGTTCCAGCCTTGGAATTGGATGACATCTTACTCCTTCCAGGAGCCCACATTCGTAACGTAATTGCCCTAACAGCTCCATGGGTAGAACTGGACTCTAAAAACCCCCGAATTGCTGCACTATCTATCCAAGTGCTGCTCCGAGAAATTGCATATGCTACTTATTGTGGCGTCACTTATTTTATTGTATGCGGACCTAAGCGACGAACAAATATCGAGCAATATGCTCAAGCCATATCAAGAGTATTGGCCGCACTGCCACCTTACTGTCATTTGTTGATACATCTCCCATTCGCTGAAGAGGATTATATTTCATCGCGAACTGGCGAACGTGTTCCACCATCTGACTACTTGTCTATCTGGGACGTCTGGAACACTATTCGTACAATCAACAACTACCCACCTAATCTTTCGGTAGTGCTTCAAGTCCCTCCTAAGTGCAACTTTCCTCCAGTGGTAGCTTCCAGGTGGTATGCAGAGCCAGTAAAAATGTTGATGATTTCATCAGCAATTTTTGTTGGTAATGCACGGGGATATCCTGTTTTGCCAAAAGTGACACAAGCTTTATTATTCAAATTTTTCAGCAAAAACCCGTTTTTAATTATTTCGGATGTGCATGATAGAGATTTTCAAGGAGGAAGCACTTCCTATCTATTATATGCTCGTCACCTTGTTAAGATACGTCCAAAACCAAGCTCCATTGAAGCATATTCAGAGGGGTATAACGATTTGTTACAGCTGCCACTGCAACCTCTAGCTGATAATCTAGAAAGTTCGACCTATGAAGTATTTGAGCGTGATCCTGTTAAATATGCGCAATACGAAAAGGCCATTTACAAGGCATTGCAAGACATCCACAAACCTTACATTTATGTTGCAGTGGTAGGAGCAGGGCGAGGACCACTAGTAGAGAGAGTTCTTGCAGCTGCGAATAATCTAGGTAAGACTGTACATGTTTTTGCTATTGAGAAAAATGAGAGTGTTTGTGTTCATTTGATGAGGCGATTGCAGTATGAATGGACTGAGCAGAATGTGGAGATTGTTAGAACTGATATGCGGAATTGGCGACCTGTGGGAATTCGGCTTTCATTGATTGTGAGCGAGCTTCTAGGATCATTTGGAGATAACGAACTTTCGCCAGAGTGTCTGGATGGCCTCGATACTAAAACACTGTTAGATGTAGATGGAATCATGATTCCCGAGTCTTACACAGCATACTTTACTCCAGCCATGTCGGCAACATTATATACCACTGCGAGCGATTTCAAAACTACAGGGACACCAGGATCTGGAGTAACTATTTCAGGACGTCCTGGAGGTACTGGTGGATTAAGCAACGGTGGAGGAAACACTGGATCATCCAGCGCCACATTGCAAACTCCCTACGTAGTGATGTTGAACTCTGTAGACTTTTTGTCGCCTGGTCAGTTTGGCAAGGCGTGGACTTTTTCGCATCCCAATATACTGCAAGAACCTGGCACGAATCTTCATAACACTCGCAAGACCAAACACACTTTTACAGTACCTTCACAGGGAATCATGCATGGAATTGCTGGCTATTTTGAATGTATCTTGTACCGAGATGTACAATTGTCGACCAGGCCTGATACAATTGATAGCAAGTCGAAGGATATGTTGTCATGGTTTCCCATGTGGTTTCCGTTATCAACGCCATTGTATGTGACGGAAGGATGTGAGGTGGACGTGAGCTTATGGCGGCTGACAGACAATAAGCGAGTGTGGTATGAGTGGGCGGTGGAGACATATATTCCTGGAGGCATTTCACCTGGAAGTAAGCACCGTCGTCGAATCCGGACTGGAGTGTCTGAACTGCATAATTCGAATGGCCAATACTTTGCAATGACACTGTAGGTGCAATATAATTTTAGTTTTGGTTTTCATTTTTTATTATTACGTTTTTTTTTTTTTTTTGGTTTTAATTATTTTTTTGTAACATAGAATTAACAAGAGCATATTGAAAAGTATTTAAAGTTATTTTATTTCTCTTTATATAGATATAAATTTCATTATAACTTCACAAAAGAGAAATAGCATAGGATTTCTTAAACATTTATCTGGGCACATATCTGCAACTTTGACCCCCAGGGGTTCTTCTGAACAATATTGAGTTTTTCGTGCTTGATTTCTTTCAGGAGGCAGCTTAGAAACTAGAATATTTAGTTTCACAATTGAAAGGATGGCAATAGTTGTTATAAAACAAACGTAAAGTAAGCTTTAAGCAACTCTTTTCTTATTATGTGTTTGTTCACGATTGATCTTTATTCGATACAAATCTTTTTCATATTGGTATTTTCATGTTCTCAAGATCTGTACTGTACGTAGAATTAAATTATTAGCAGTGGTAATGCAATTGCGCGGGTACGTTTATGTGTGCATGTGTTCGCGTATAACACGGAGATGATGTATGGTAAAAGCATCCAAAATACCCCGTAAGTTGAAACGCAAGCAATATCAGCAAACTACCTGCCACCTTAAGGCCCAAAGATCGTCAACATCAAATTGTCATATTCTAGCTTAATCATGAGTTTAAACCCTCAACAGTAAAGTAAAAGTACTTAGAAGATAACCCAAGAGCAAATGGTGAGTTTTTTCTTCTTTTTTTCTTTTTTTTCTTTCGCAAGTTTCGGATAAGATATATGGAATATAGAAAAGTGGTTTATAAATTTCAGGTTAAGTAATTGAACAAACTCCATGAGCTTGATTCTGACTTTCATTGCATTCCCTTGAATCAAATTGGTTCAGAGTTAACCCGACCTAAACAAATGAAGAGCAAATTATTGACGGAGTAGTGTTTAATACTTGTCAAAAGCGCAAAGAATTAGACGTTTTATTTATTATCTGCAGCCAGATATGTGCAATTTATAGGTGCCTGTTTCCGTGCCTGTTTCCGTGCTGATTATGTTGCCATGTTTTTATGGGCAATCACCTGTCGTCATGCTCATTCTTCATATTTGTGAGTGATGTTCATGATTCATAATTATATTCAGCACCTATGCATCTGTGCACCCTACGTCGATGACCAAATCCACTAAATACTTAAGCTCAACGCTTAAGATACAGCCTACCTACAATTAATATCTGGTGTCTTAGAGTTCAAGGTACTCAAAATTTCTTGTTTGGCGGCTCCACTATCATAAATTGATTTGCATGTCTATCAATCAATATCAAAGGCTCAATTTTCCTATTTTTAACAAGAAAAACAAATTTAATCATGATTAACTTAAAGGGTAGACCTTTCCATTTCCAATTCCCTTAATAACTAGGTATATGATCCAGCGCAATTCTATTTAAACAAGTTCCGGGTTTTGTTTTAAACTTGTTGATGGAATTCCGTAACAAAAGGGCAAACTTAACTTACGTTAAAACTCTACCATGGATACTTTGAGCTATACAAAAACATCCTCTGTCAGAAAAGTTTGAGTCTGTTGATGATATTTATACTTTTGATTATTATCATCACCACGTTTCTTTTACATTTTCAATCATCAAAGACAGTAGATCAAGCCTGAAGATCGAACATCCCTGGTCAAAAATGGAAATCACACAAGCCATATGAAAGAGAATTAAATTTATTTTTGATCCAATTTAACCGTTTTGTTTGTTTGTATTCATGTAAAAATAAATCAAATAGCATTATTACCACTATATATAAAACAAACCAACTCACTAAGACCTTCATATATAAATTTATAAAATAAAATAAAAAAAGATTCCATCATTCATACTCATACACATTTTACATTTTTTGTTTTTTCAATTTTTTTTTTCGTTTCTTTGTTGTTTTTTCTCCGGGTTCCATACGAAACTTGTGTTGTTCGACAGTTCGTTTTTCTCGAAGGAAATATCAAAGCATTCATTTCATAGACTCGCTCATTCGGCCAATGAGTTCAGTGAATTTCGTTGCGGCTGTTGCTGGTAGCTGGAATAGCTATAATGCTTAGGCTCATAATCATGTTCGCTGATGCTCGTACAGCTACTCACGGCACTTCTTAAACTTGGCGAAGCTATATACATGAACGGTGCTGTTGTGGGTGAAGATCCAGAGACGTTTGGCGATAGCAATATGCCAGCTGAGGACACAGTCGAATGCCGCTTGGCTCCTTCAATTGTATCATTAGCTTGCTCCATCACTTTTTGAATCGACCTATTCAACTCATCATTCTCCATGGCTTTTTCTTCCAACGAAATTTTCAAGTCCTGAACACTAGTTTCAAGCGCAGTTACAACGCGGGCGGAACGACGGTTGTCCCGTTGTAATCCAGCCACTTGCTTTTCCAGTTGTCGGCGGTTGTGCAAAGCCTTTGTTGCCTCCTGTTCGGCTTCTAGTCGTACCCGCTCAAGCTCATTTCGAAGTGCCTGCATTTGTTTGGTGGCTCGCGCGGTTTGTAATTCAGAATCTGACAGATCCGATTCCGTTTGACGAAGTTTCGAGGCAACCTCTTCGGTAGATCGTTTTGCCACACTTAATCGAGTTCGCTCTTCTTCTAATTCTTGTGTGATTGTATCTACTTGGTCTTGCATAGCTTTTAGTTTCACTTCATTTTGATCAAGTTGTGTGTTTTTTCCACAGAGCTTGCGGTCAAGCAATTGGGTCCGGGCTGATAGCGTCTTGACATTATCGCGCAGAAATTGCAGTTCAGTGCGAAGGGTCTCATTTTCATTGCGAAGCGCTTCCTTTTTGAGTTTGAGCTCAGTGAGATTGTTTTGAAACTCCAGGGTTTGATCGTACTTGTCGTCGTTGGGAGACGCAGCCGCTGCGGCAGCTAGCTGAAGATCGCGTTTTTCAACCTCTTGTTCGAGGGTTCGGACCTTAACTTCCAGTGCATCAATACTATATCCCGAGTCTCGATTAGTTAGCCTGCGCCAGTCATCAACAAACGGCGAACCAACCATAGTCCCACGGTCTTCTAAGCTAGGGGCCACCGATGTGAAAGACGATGCACCGTCACTTTGTGCACTATGAGTACTATATCTTGGGTTACTCGACAGTAACGACGATCTATTGCTTGTGTATCCTCCTTCATAAATTTTGAGTCGCGTAAGCAGCCGCGCTTTCTCAATCTTTTCTCTATCAAGCTCAGCTTCAAGAGAACTAATTCGGCTCATCCGAGTATACACTGAGTCTCTCTCTGCCTTTTCTTGCATCAGCACTTCCTCTAGTTCATTGATCTTAGACTTGAGCTCTTCAACCTTGACGGGATTAATAAGCGTGGATTGTGAACGAGGTGAGTATGATGATAGGCTCCGCGAGCCAACCGACCGGCGGTGGGTTTTCATTCGCGAAGTGGCACGCATGGAGACGACCGAAGTGGCATTAAAGCCTTCTGACTGTCTTCGTAAATGCATTGGAGATGTTGGGGCTGAAGGAGAAGGTGTGCCTGCGCGCGGGGCTGCACTTCTCAGGGGTAATGAATTAGGCAGAGACGAGGCCCGCGTCGCTCTTAGAGCCGGAGTGGTAGGTGTGGATGAAGCAGCAGTGGAAAGTGTTACAGGTGGAGCAAGAGACTGCTGCTTCAAGTTGGGAGTAGTCTGTGTTGTGTTCTGCTGTTTAATGTGCGCGTTTGCACCTTGCGTTTGCTCATTATGTGGAGAATATGTACGACTGTTTGGTGAAGATGTGGATAGAACAGGGTCGGACTGCTTTCTAAGCAGAGCACGAGGTTTTGGGATCTGCGAGTCAAAATGAGGTTGTGGTGCAGTCTTTTTTAGGTCAGCTTTAGCTCGAGACGACGCAGTAGAGGATGAGAGCCTGGATAAGAGATTCGATACTTTGCGCTTGCGTTTGGTTGGTGTGGGTCGAGGTATACTTGAGGGCGTTGTAGTGGCCTGTTTGTGAGGAGGAGTGGAAGTGGAAGGTGTTTGGGGAGCTGGCTGAGCGTCCATGATGGCCTTTCGCGGCTCGTAAAGTAGAGCTAAAGACTGGCGATGGGAAATATGAGCAGCAGTGGCAGCCGCGGTTGGAGCGATGTTGAGGGTCGGGTCGGCAGTGTGAAGGTTACGCAAGAACAGAGCAGCAGATGTGAGGTTTGGAGGAGAAGAAGTGGATTTGGAGCGATAGAAGCTGGTGATTGTTTTGACAAGTCGCGACTTATAGCGGGAAGGGCTGTCAGCAGAGGATGGTTGTGCGACGTGGACTAACTGGAGAGAGTTTGAGTCTTGTTTAGGAGTTTTGGGAGATGTTACGGTAGAGTTGGAGGGGGTAGTGGTCAAGGTGGTGGAGGTGGAAGATGTTGAGGTCGCTGATTCCGGAGATGTTGGCAGTGGAGGGAGCTTTGGAAGAGATTCAGGGCTGAGAGCCATGATTGAAAGTGAAGAGAGAAGAGAAGAAGAAAAAAGAGAAAAGAAAAACTTGTATAAAGGTGAGGAGGCTAATACCAGGTAAAGAGAAGGAGCTTAAAATGTAAGTTCAGAAGATTGGGTTTAAGTGGACTCGCTTGCAGTGAAAATGGGGTCGTTCAAGCTGCCACAAATGCAAACGAGGCCGAAAAGAGGTCAAATGAGAGAGAATGGCGAGAGAAATTCTTAAAAGAGGTTTAAATTCCAAAAGCCTAGTATAATCGCTTGAGGATTGTCTGTTTTTGTGAGCTGAAGGATGGATAGATGTGGTTGAAGAGAGTGGAAGAAGCGAAGTAAAAGTGGGAGTGAAAAATGAGAAATGTGAATGGCAAAATGAAATAAAATCCATGTAACAACCCACTTTGACTGCCATGCAAATTTTCGTAACAGATCATCAAAAAGTCTGTGCAGAATCTCGCAGACCTAAAATCTGAAAAGAAAACTGGTACAGTCCTAATAGTTGTTTTTCATTAAATTTATGATTTCTTAATTTTCTTGTAGTTTGTACTTTGTGTACTTTTTGTTCTAGATGAGGTTAATGTATTGATTTGGTTAGGAAGTTACAGACTAAAAGGCACCATCAAACCAAACCAAACTCATAAATCCACCAATTATAACCACTACTGACTAATTTTAACCAACAATGACCATTGTGTAACTGGAAAGCAACCACACCCAACCACAAATCAATTGTAGGGTTTAGTGGGACTTGTTAAAATGCAATAGACCGCAAAGAATAGAGTGGGAGAGCATTCAAGCACATATAACTGCAATAATATGCAGATTAACGTCCACATAAATGCATTACCATGCAAAAACTATGCATGATTTTAGCACGCCCTGGGCCACAAAAACACCATCTATTTGTACTTTAATAACGATCGTTGTGTGTGAGTGTCATTTCATTGGCTGTGTAATGAAAAAACCTACAACCTCGAGTGGGTTGTAGTGGTACTGCTCTTTTTTTTTTTGGTTTTTGCTGACTGCAACAGCGAGTCTGTTGTTTACTTAATGTCTCTTTCCGTTGCTTTTGTTGTTTTTGTTCAGGGAAGTTCAGGAATAACCGACAGAGAATCTAACGATCCAAGTACTCGAAAGCTCGAAATCTCAAAGTATCGATGGTTCGTAGAACTTCGTACCTTCAGTGTAAGGTTCTTGGGATCGAGGAACTTTGGGTGATGATCTACAAATGGTTATGTCATTTCGAGCTCCTTCACTGCCTTGTTAAATTAATTACTTTACGGTTTACTTCCCGCTACAGCCATGATTCATTCAAGGGGGTCTGGTTTTTCACCTTGTTGAAGGCAGACAAGGGAAATATATAAGGCAAACTTCGTATATGGCCATTTCCATCATTTACTTTGTTGGCTCAAATTGGTTACACCTACGAGTAATTTGCTATGAGCTTGTACGACGAAAATCTATAAAAAATGACATGATAAGCGTTATGTGCGTTTGCTTATTACGCGTATGTTGCGTAAATTGTACTGCATGGCTACTAAGCGTCTGCGTAACTTGTATTTCTATATTGTGTCACTGTTAGCTGCCAGGGCAACTGTGCAGAGGTACCAAGAATTACGTTGGATCTGGTCTTAAACATACGCCAGACGTCATGGGGATTTGGGAACGGTCTTAAGACCCTCTATTTCTAATTAATTCTAGCTCAGGCACATACACAGATGTATAACTAGTGAGACTAATTCCTGCTGTTTCTGCTTTCTACTGCTGTTACTACTTGCTGTCAGGTGGATTCATTTCACCTGACACTCACATTGGCACTGCCACAGGTTATCATGCCAGGTACAACTGCAAAATGTTTGAGAACTTGAATAATAAATGTAAGAGCATGTCAGTTACAAGTTTACACATTTGATGCAGAGAAGAAGGCCCAAAGGTGGACCGCTAAAACGATTTTGAATTGGAGAGACGTGGTGGTGGTTAACTAACTTTGATGCATACTCTTAACTTGAATAAAGCCAACCACTTGCCTCCAAGAAAGTATAACCATAATCTTACCGATCATATGCCATGATAAAACCTGTTGATCATAATGTGAAAATCTTGGTAACAAGAGTTGGAGTTTTATGGCCGTGAAGCCGTGAAGCCGTGAAGCAGTGCATGTCCCTCCAACAAACTTACTTACATTGAACCAGATAATGTTATTAATACCAACAATTTGGGCAAACTGAAATGTCCTCCACAAGATAAGTGAAACACTCGTCATATTTGATAGACACAGTTTCCAAATTGTTGGGAACCGGTTCGTAAAAAAAAAAATATAAAGAAAAAAAAACCCCCGAAAGTATGGACATTGCAAAAGTCCTAACACACCATAACTGGTCTCGTTTGTTTGCAATGGTTGCAGTATGTGTTCTTGCGAAATGATAAATGTTAGTTGTTGAAGCTTTTGAATATTACATGTCTGTACTATGCCAATAACAAAACTAAACTTACGTGCACACCTTTGGTTTGTTTATGCCAATTATTAACTCAAGCAAGGTTGGTAGTCGAACATGTCACTTTTGAGTTGGTTTTATCGGTCTACTTCTCTCTCAAACAGTTCAGTTAATTTAAACCTATTTAAACCTTTTTTTTTGAAAACCCTGACAAACCCTGACAAACCCTCTTAAAAACCATTCTAAACCAGCTAACTCCCAAAGCCAGTTTTTTGTAAACTGTAGACCAAATCTAGTAATTAGGTTTACAAAACTAAGCTTTAAGTTCCTGTACGTGAGTGTAGTTTCAGGATAATAATAGACGCTTCTCTACTAGTGCCAGACTTTATATGAGTCTACTCGCACTAAAAGAAATTGAAATTGAGCTGAAATGGTCATCGAAACACATTATCGTCTTGAATGATATAAACGCAAAAAGTATATAGGCATTTTGCAGCATTTCACTAGAAGTCATCACGGGCTGCTGGTAGACAACCTTCACCTCAAAAGTCAGGCACAAGGCACAAACAGGATTAATGCTTTTTCTTAAATAGTAAAAGTTTCCTGCTCTATTTATATCTATTACAGAGTAAATAATTAATTTAATAAATTGAAATATCAAAGTTTCCATCAGTTTTCAAACCAGTAGACGGTTAACATACTACTTGACACTTAGACCAACTTATTAAATTTAACTCTTCCACGCATAGTGACGTAACACCTCGAAATACTAACTCAATGTTTTAATATCGTCTTTAAGTAAATCTTGACTTCCTTTGGTCTGCTGCTTGGTTCAAAATTGCAGATGAGGCTGGTGCATTTTGATTCAACCGATTTCATGTAATTATGAGGTCCTCAACAAAACCTAAGACTAAAACATCATGTAGGGCTTAGCTGTAGGTATAAGTCTGTAGAGACTAGTCTCAATTACTGATCAATATAGAAGTCTGAACCAACCATCGGGTTTTTTGCCATACTTGACCCTGATATTTCGTTTGGGAGATCTTGGGTTTTGATTGGACTAAATTATATGCAACCTTAAAACAAACTATGCTGCTAAACAGAGCACAAAAAGAAAATGCCATGCAGAAACAGTAGAGAATCTCTGAATTTCAGGAGAAAATAGAAGAAATCAAAAGAAAAAAGAAACGTTTTGTTTTTGTTTTTGCTTTTGCTTCCAGTTTCAAGTCTCTTCTAGTCATAATTTGTCAAAAGGTCTTCTTCTTGTTTTTCATTTTCTGTATTCAATTCACTCTGTTTTTTGTAATCTTTTTTTTTTTTTGCTTCCTCTGTTTTGTTTTTGTTTTGACTCTGTTTTGTTTCTCATATCCTCTGAATTCTAGCTTCTTTCTCTTCACCTAATCCTCCCCTATCGTATTTTCATCTGGCATCTGGTAAGCCATCCCGTTCCCTTACCGTCCATTCGCTTGCCTTCTCCAAAAGCATTCACCAACATGTATGCGGAATCAAATAATAATCCAAATCAGCCAAAGCAAAGCGAAAACACCCAGAATAATAGCCATGACGAGCAACAGCAGCATCAGGAGAAACAGCGTTTGCCGCTTACTGGGAATATCCATGACCAGCACCAACAACATCAGCACCAGCAACAGCAACTCCAACAATTCCAAAATCAGTTATTATCGGACGTGATTCTTCTTCCTTCTGATATATCCATGTCTTCTACTCCCCACAAAGATTCACTGGACGCTTCAATAACAACTCCAACAACGCCAACCGCGGCCAATGGAGAAACGCTTATTGACCCTCTATCAACACCAGCTTTCTTTCCATCTCCTGGTCAAACTGCGACAACTCCACGAAGCACCCGACCAATGCCCCCGCACTCAATAGTGATGGATGGGGCTCCCTCAAGTAGTATGGAGTTTCATTCTCAATACGACATCATTGGACCCGCAACAGTCCCATACAATTCACAACAAGCATCAATATTTTCTAGTTTCGATGGCCATGACGATGATGCTACTATGTTGGACTCCATGTATTCAAATAATCTGTTCCAGCCGCTAGCACTAGAATCTGAGGCAAACACGCAAATGTACCCACTCAACCCTCAATCTCAGGTCCAAAAATGTAACCCGGAGCAGCAACAGCATATCCTTCATTGCTCCCGATCCCCAGATTCTAATAAACGACTGAAACATAATTCCCAACTACCAATCACCACCTTATTCTCCAATCATACTAGCATACAAGAAGATCAATCAGTGCAAGAATCATGCGTGAATGAAATCGACTCAAACAGCTCAATAACTCGAAACCAAAGCAGCATCGAAAACAGTACTCACAAGCATACCTTCAAAAAAAATTCCAAATCACACCGCTCCAGCAAGTCCCAAATGGGGTTTGACCTTGAGGACCCTCAGTCGTTTGCACCGACTAATGCGCCTCACTTGATTCACCATGCTGGACAAATGCTCATGGTTGGACTGGATGGCAACAAACCAACTGCACAAATCCGAGAGCTCATCACCAAATATCGAGTCGGCTCAATAATTCTTTCAGCAAAAAATATGCGAGGTAAGTTATAATATTTCAATTGTTTTTTTTTTCTCCCGTATTTTTGTTTTTTTGCCTTCATTCATGTTTACTAATGCTGTATATATATTCATACAGATGCCCCGTCAACTCAATCCCTTATATTGGAATTGCAGCAAATAGCCCGAGATGCTGGGCATGAACACCCTTTATTAATTGCTGTTGATCAGGAAAATGGAATGCTCAATAACCTATACGACGATGAATACCTAAGCCAATTTCCTGGTAATATGGCAATTGTAGCAGCTCAAAGTACTACATTGGCCCGGGATGTTGCAGAGGCAACTGGCAGAGAACTTAAGGCACTTGGCATCAACTGGATACTTGGGCCTGTTGTGGATGTACTCACAAACTCTACCAATCGGTTACTAGGGGTTCGGACAATGGGAGACGACCCTCAGCAAGTGATGGAATATGCTAAGGCGGTTTTAAAAGGCTATGCAAAGGCAGGGATTGCGGCTTGTGGAAAACATTTTCCGGGGTATGGAAATGCGACAGTAGATTCCATGTTGGGCTTACCAATTGTTCCAGATTCTATTGAGCAGCTTGAAGCAGCTAGCTTGATTCCTTTTCGTCAAATTGCAAATGCAAATATTGATTCTATTATGGTTGGGGGGTGTGCGTTGCCTAAGGTAACAATGAATGATATGCATGCCTGTTTGAGTCACCAGGTTGTTCAGGGGCTTTTGAGAAAAGATATGAAATACGATGGAGTAGTGGTCAGCGAATGTCTTGAAATGAAAACCTTGTTTGAGAATGTTGGTGTGAGGCAAGGAGCGGTCATGGCCGCCACGGCTGGTTGTGATGTGATTATTGTATGTTCCAGCTATAAACTACAGTTGGAAGCCATTTCGGGTATATTTGGTGCGGTGAGAGACTCCATTTTAGACCAAACTGCTGTGGAGAAGTCTGCTAGAAGGGTGATCGATATGAAGCGCCGGCATTTGTCTTGGGAAACAGCTTTGAATCCATGTCCGTTAACTGAACTGCTCGAACTCAAACAGTCTCATGCTGCCTTGGCTAACACAGCATATCAAAAGTCTATAACTGTTTTACGTGATCATGCCAAATACATACCACTGCAAGATAGTGTTGAGCCAGACGGAGATATTCTGCTTTTGACTCCTATTGTCTCACCCATAGTTGCATCAGTGCAAGCTGCTGAAGACGTGTTCAAGAAGTTTGGTCGTGATTTGGCTAGAATGCACACTGGCAAGATATTACATGCCAGCTACACGGCCAAAGGGTTTGTAGCTACCCATGAGAGGTTGTTAGGCAGAGCTAAGGCAGTTATTGTGGTCACAACAGATGCTGATCGCAATGCGTATCAAGTAGGATTCTCCAAATACCTTGGGCTTTTATGTAGTCAGAGGCGGAAGCCAATGATCGCTATTGCAGCGTCATCACCTTATGATTTGGCATTGGATCTTGGAGTCGGTACATATCTTTGCATCTACGAGTTCACTGCTGCCAGTCTAGACATGACAGCCAAGGTACTGTTTGGCCGCCAGCCCGCCGTCGGGAAGTTTCCAGGCAGTGGATTGTACCAACGTCGAAGTGAGGATCGGATCCGAAACCCATTGTCATGGCGATGGCGCCGTCGGTGGTTAGTAGAGAAATGGAAACAGGACAATGTCGATCTTCAAAGACGGCTTAAGGAGCTTTGGGAGACCTGCTTTCCTGATCGTCGGTTTGGAATGCAGTTTGACGTGTTTGCAAGAGTTTTTCGTGACTTGGACCAGACCCACTTTATAGTTCGCAATTCCAGTACGGGTGGCCTGTATGGATTTTGTGGAACTTGGGTCCATAAACACTCCAATGTCGGCTGTATCATGGTTTTGCTGGTGTCTCCAATGCGTCGTGGTATGTCAATTGGCCGGAGTTTACACGAGCGAGCTATAAAATATCTACAAACGGAACGAAATGTTTCTAAAATAATGCTAGGCTCAAAAGTGCCTTCTTTGTTTGAAGGGATACCTTTATCAAGCCATTCAAATCACGGTCTATTACAACCCTTAAATGCCAGTGAAACACTAAGTACGAGGAGTCTAACGGAAAGTTCGAAAGTAAATCTTGTAGAATGGTTTCGCCACATGGGTTGGAGTATTCCTTCAGCAGTACGACGAAGCTCAACTCAACAAGCCAATACCTTTTATGTCCACTCTATGCTTTTGTCGGATTTAAAGCACTGGGATGCGCCTTTACTCCCAGAGAGCACAGTGATATTTGAGCAATGTACTACTCCTGAACAGGTTTCGCTTGTCCAGACTTTCATTTTACAAGAATACGGTTCTAGATCTGAATATGCAGGTATGGCTGAGTTATATCAGACGGCATTTTCACCTGCTAGCCACGCAACTGTGATTATTGGTACCATTCAGTCAACTGTTGTAGGAAGTCTGATTCTATTTACAAGGCCGTCTACACTGGAAGTTTACATGCCTTGGATTTTAGAGTTTGAAGACGCAAGAGTCGGTGGACTATGTGGTTTCGCCATTGACAGCGGTAACCACAACTACCACAACGTTGCTGATACCAAGCTGGGTCTTATCACGTATGGATTAGAGACATTTAAACGCCAAAAAATATTGGAACGTTGTGCTATTGCTGGAATTGAAGGTGATGATACAGACATCTTAAGGATGGTAGGATTTCAAAACTGGAGAATATTTTTGCAGGTTCCTAGTTTTGGCCATCAGAAATCCATCGCTTAATAAAAGAAACCAAATGACAGATCAAAAAACAAATAATACAAAAAAAAAAAAAAAAAAAGTTGGAGAGTGCCTGGTTACTCAATAATTTAGTACCACATATAATTCTTTTTTTAGACTTTAGCTTCGTCATAGTACATGACATATTTTCTCGAGACATAAAAAATAACGGTGGACCTAACCCCATACACGCAGGGCAAGTCAAAAAATTGATTGCATTGCGTTGCATGATTTGCGATAGATCTCAGCCAAAACCTGAACTTTAGCTCCAAATATCACCACAACGTCGTACTATAATTGCTTTTTTCACTCCTGTTTTTAGATCCACCAGTATGCAGACACACAGACCCTGTGTAGGGGGAGCGAGAGGGGTGGGTTTTAGTGTCACTTGACCTCAAGTTGTGTTGTTTTTGTTTTTGTTTTGTTTTTTTATGTGTGAATTTTGTTTGTTTACTTAGGGATTTTCGTCAACAAGGCTAATGTTGTAGCCAAAATCTCACTTTTCTTTTTTCTGTTTTCCTTTTGTTTTGTTTTTTTTGTTTTTTTTTGTTTTTTTGTGTTTTTTTGTTTTTCTAATCGCTATGGGACTACATGTAGTATGTTGTGCTCTCACTGGAAATAAAAAACAAAAGAAATACTACTTTCCAGAGAAACAACCAAAAAATTATATGTCATCTTGGATTTATTGTTGGCATTAATTTACTAATAATTAATTGCAGTATTATATTCAAATTCTCTATGATGGCTTCTTTTGTTACACTTGAAAAATAAAATAAGGTATGACCCTCCTCCTTCCTCTCTTCCTTTCTTTCTCTTTGATAGTCAACTTTCCACCCCTTTTTTCTATTTTTCCTTCCTTTAAATCTTCCTTCCTTTTCCTTTCCCTTCCTTTCCTTTCCTTTCCCTTCCTTTCCTTTCCTTTATCCTCTCCTTTCATGCATTTTTCATAGTAAAACCAGGACTCACAATTAGCCCATAATGTACGCGTACTCAGCCCACCACCAGCAACAGCAACATTCGCCGGTAACGTCATTGAACCTACGGCGACCGCCATCGATAGCTTCCAGCAGCTCTCAGCCAACAATCAACATACTAGCAACAACCCCAAGCCAGCACAAACAATCATCATCCCCTGCTTTCTCGTCAGACTCGACATGCTTTTCACCATCCTTATTCTCGCTTTCCTCGACTATTTCTAGCACTGAGTCGACGTTATCCTCATATAAAACAAGCAATAACAAGAACAAGAAGAACAATAACAATAATACCAGTAGCAGCGAGAAGAAGAAACGAAATAGGCGTACACAAGCAACCATCCTTTCTAATATCAAATCATTCTTTTCATCCGACCAGCAAAATACGCGAAAACGAACGACCACATCTTCCCCACCGCCTACACTCAATTTTCTACAAAAAAATATTGAAATTCTTAGCTCGTCATCTAAACTGACTTCGTTGGACCCTATTGTAACACACTTAGCAGAATCAATGCGAACTTCATTATTAGATACAAATTCAGCAACAATGTTACCATCACTCATCACAGCACTACCCTCAGGTAAGGAGACCGGAACCTATCTATCAGTCGACGTGGGAGGTTCAACTCTTCGAATAGCCCTTGTCCAGTTATATGGTCGCAGCTCAGGCATTAATCCTTGTGCCTTGGCGGCTGAAACCCATCCCATAAATGAAGCAATTAAATCTCTTGACGGAGCACAGTTTTTCCAATGGATTGGTTGTCACATTAAATCATTATTAGATATCCATGGGTACTCGTCTTCCACTATGGCCATGGGCCTTTCATGGTCATTCCCGTTTGCCCAGCTTGAGAGCGTTTCTCGAGGCACAATCCTAACAATGGGCAAGGGGTACCATGTGGCTGACGAGATTGCTGGATGGGATCTGAAAGACGCTTTTGAAGAGTGCTTTCAAGGTCTTGGATTGGATATCACTCTAACCGCTATCGTTAACGATACAGTTGCTGCATTACTGTCTCATGCTTATATGAACCCAACAACCCGTGCCGCTGTCATTTTAGGCACCGGAGTTAATTCCTCAGCTTTGATTGGGGGTAATAAACTAATTAATACAGAAATGTCACTAATGGGTGGTGCCAGCAGTGCTGAGCAGCAACACCATCAGGAGGAGGGCATCTTACCGCAGACCGCGTGGGACAAAGACCTAGACTCACGAGTCGAGCGACCCGGATTCCAACCGTTTGAAACCATGGTATCAGGACGATACCTGGGCGAGGTGGCTCGATTAATTATTTTAGATTTAGCCAAAAGCAAGGTGATCACTTTGCAAGGTCTAAAAGGAGGTTGTGGCAGCAATAACAACAACACCAATATTAGTAGTGGAGGTGGATGTAGTAATACGGTGGGAACATGCCGCCATCACCGATGTGTCTGCTCTCCTTTGGTTATCCCGTACGGATTTGAAACTGCGACCATGGCTCAGATCGAAGGGTTATACTATCCATCAACCCCACTTAGACCTCAACGCCATCAAATGAAAAAGGCTAAGCACGTATTTGAGCAGTATGCGCGAGTTCAAGTGAGCGACACCGACTTTAGTAATATAGGCAAGGTTTTGCATGCAATTTCGGATCGTGCGGCAGCCTGGATAGCAGCTTCCATCGTATCGTTGGTGATGAATTTAAATGACGATAGCAGTACGGCATCGACTACTGGAGGTACCACGACTATTGCATACTCAGGTACTGTTATTGAAAAATACCCCGGGTTTAAACAGCGTTGTCAATCTACTCTCCAAGACCTAGGCCAGCGAGTTTTTGGTCTAGACACTAAACTTAGGTTAGAACCGGCTTTGGATGGAACGTTGTTTGGCCCTGCCATAGCCAGTGCCATGTTTGCAGGTGGTGCTAGGCTATGATTAGCTTTTATTTTGTTTTATCATTATTATTTGGCTTTGCTTTTACTATTTATTTTTTATTTTATATTTTTTATTGTTTATCTTTATTATTACTATCTTCTTTCGCATTATCTTATCAGTATTCTGAGATGTATGTATATTTGGTATTTATATACTGTATATAATTATTTTTACTATTCTTAATTTATTATTTATTTTAATCATTTTTGCATTTTACAAAGGAACCTCTTTATCTCTTGTCTGGTAGTATTCAAGGTTTATTAGGGGGTCAACAGAGGTGCAGTAAAGTTCAATAGAGTTCAGTTGCCTTATCCCTTATGTTTGTTTTATTGAGCAAGACCTGTTTAATCGGCATGGAAGCCTGTGATTAACATTTCGGAGGGGGAGGGTGTTCCTGTTCAAAAAGCCTATTCAAAATAGCGTATAAAGTTTTAACATAGAATAATATAATTTAAATCAGACTGTGAATATATTATATCTGTTTTATCTTTTTGTTTTTTATTTATTTGAAAATAATCAAAAGACTGTACTACATCTTGTAATAATATTATAATAGAAACAGTACGGATTGTTAAAACTGTCACATAGTTGAATAGACACTTGGAGGTAATACGAATAATAATAAGGATGATATATACGGATGGTTGCAATAGACCTTTTGTCTTGATTAGTTTGTTTGTTTTTATTATCTTTGATTTGTTGAGTTGGAGCATCATTTTGATTCACCAAGTATTTACTTTATAAAGTGTGAATTTGGTCATAGGTCGTATATGGGTTAGTTCATTTCTGTCTGATATTCACAAGAGATGCCTTGATACCTGAAATAGGTGCTAGGCCGAAATGTGAATCATTCTGAACTGGTAAAGACCAAAAACAATCTATAAAGATGAATTTAAAGTGTGAGATTAAAGATGGGAGTTGAAACATACAAGTGTTTACTATAACACATGGAAACATAACCAAACAGTTCAAAATGCAACCATGAAATGCTGCTAAAACCATAAGCTTCTTAGTCTTTTGATTGATGATACACATATCACCTCATTTATTTTTTTATGCCAATTTAAATATCTCAGTTTACAAAATACCATATTTTTTAAATGTTGATATACTTGGGTTCTTTGTGCTGTTGTTTTTGGCGATACCTGAGGTTGGAAGTAAACTTTATATCGAGGCATGTACTTTTCCTCCTATATTTACGCATAACTATATTTACAAATAACTTATTCCAATATACAGGTATTAGAATTTTTACAGTTGATGGTGGATGGTTTCAAAGAAACTAAAAGAACCTAAAATAATGTTGGACATCGAAAAATATATTTATCAAGCTGTATGCCTGTTTACTTTATTTTATTCTGGTCTTGGTTATTTTGGCTTTTTATTCGAATTTGTTTAGTACTGTAGATCGTTTGAGATAGATAGCGGTTGTTAGTGTCGTGTGAGTACATTTAACTATTATTGCAACTTGGAATTACATTTCTTATCAATGGGCTGGACATTTCAATATTAAGAATTGGTCTGATTTCATTCAATTTATTCATAACATTTTAAAACAAAACAACTAATAATATATAATATTTCATCATGAGGAAAGGGGAGGGTATATGTTTTAATGCGTTTTTTTTGTTTGTTTTTTTCGGTTTGATTATTTTATACCTTCTCAACTCTTGATTCAGAAGGCTCTAAAATATTAGTACGCTCAAGCTTTTCATCTCCCTTAGTTACTGCAGGGATATCATTATCTAGTAACCCGAGTTCACCCCAAATTCGTTGCATTCTCTCTGCATCCCGCTGGCCTTGTCCAGTCTCATCCTTAAAGACCTCGTCCATCTCTTCAAGACTTCGTCCCTTGGTCTCAGGGACCAAAAAGAAAACGTAGACTGCACCCAACACTGAGAGAATTCCAAAGAAAATATATGCACCGTAGTCCATAGCACTAATCATATCAGGTGTAGACATGGCAACAGCGAAATTGTTAAGCCAGTTGGATGAAGCACCAATAGCAACACCCTTGGCACGAAGACCTAATGGGAATACTTCAGAAATAAGAACCCAGGCACCACCACCCCAAGAGTAACCGAAATGCACAACGAAAATCCAGATAAACACAACAGCAACCCAGGCTGCAGCCTTGTGTTGGTCAATGTTGTCAGAGTAGGAACCGATAATTCCTGCTACAATGAAATGGGAAATAGCCATACCAATGGCACCAGCAATAAGCAAAGGACGGCGGCCGAGTTTATCGATAATAATAACAGCAGGAATGGTTGCCAAGAACATGACAATACCAACAACACCAGAAGCTAGCAAGGAAGTAGTGTTTCCTGATAAACCAAGATCTCTGAAAATAAAAGGCGCGTAGTATAAAATACCATTAATACCAGACCACTGTTGGAACATCATGATTAGGATGGCAACAATAGTACGCTTAAGATTGGCGCCCTTGAATAAGGTAGCATAAGACTTGAAGAACAGTTTGAAGTTGGAAGACTTGGAACCATCCAGGCAGTCTGGATAGAGTTCAGCCTTTGTTTCTTCATCAAACAGGTGCTGAGCCTTGATTTCCAAAAATTCAAGAGATACAGTTTCAGAGGTTGTTGGGAGGTTTCTAAGTCTTGCAATGGTTTCCAAGCACTCATCTTGTCTTCCTTGGTTCATGAGCCAACGTGGTGACTGAGGCATGAACAAAATACCAACAGCCAAGACGACAGCAGGCAAAATCTGAATGCAAATAGGGATGAGCCAAGCGGCGTCGCTCTGGCCATCGCCGGTTCCACCAATATAGTTTGTGCCGTAACCAATCCAGTATGAAACCATGATTCCAAAAGTAATGGAGAGCTGTTGCAATACAACCATTCCACCTCTAATCTCAGGTGGGGCAAGTTCAGCGTTATAAAGAGGTACCAACATGGATAGAGCTCCTACACCGATACCAGTCACGAAACGGCCACCCAGAATGTAGTCTTTGCCCTTTGCACAGGCTTGTACAATAACACCAACACAGAAAATAACTACGGCAATATCGACCGAGATTTTTCTTCCAAGTTTATCAGCAAGGTAACCGTTAGCCATGGCACCTACCCAAGCACCTAATTCTAAAATAGATGTGAGTAGGCCTCGGGTTGTTGGGTTTGCTATTGATTCGTAGTTGATTGTTCTTCCAAAGGAATTCATGGATAAAATTTGGCCAAACATGCCCTGATTATAGCCGTACACAAGGCCACCCAAGGAAGCAAATACTGCTATTGAAAAGACGCGGCCATTTTCAAGTAGTGCTGCCATGCCCTTGGTCTTGACGATGGCATCTCGTCTAGAGGACATGGGGCCGGAAGTACCAGTAACCGCCATGCTTAAATATGTTTTTGATTTGTGTTGAGATAGTCGAGAGAGAGAAAGTGTTTACTTGTTAGTAATGTTGAAGTGAATAGAGAGAGAACGTGAAAAGGAAGAGGGGGGGATCAGGGGATTTTTATATAGTTTGATCTAGAATCGAAAGAAGGTGAAATGATAAAATGATGAAATGATAAAATAGAGACACGAAACGAAGAAACGAAAAGAAAACGAAAAAAATTTTGTTTTTTTTTTGTTTTTGAAAAGAAAGGGAGTTCAGGTATATTCCCCCGGGTTTACAAAGGTCTGGAATCATGTGGTTTTGTTAAAACTCTATGAGAAGAAATGAAAATCTGGGACTGTAATTATACCAGAAGAATGAAAAAAGAGGGAAAGTATGACGTATACAAGGAATTAAAGCCCCAAAATCTCGAAATCTGGGGGAAATGCTTCAAATATTCATTGGTTCTTAGGGGGGGGAATTGTGTCTTGTTTCGGAATATTTTTGGTTCTGGATGACAATCGGATAAAAACAAATACAAGCGAGAACAGAGAAAGAAAAGTGGGATTTTCAGTGCCATGCGTGCAGGTGAGGAGTCCAGGCTGAATGAAACATGAAGGTTCAAGAGAAAGGTTAACATGAATAAATACAATGGAAAGTTATTTAGATAGTTTAAATGAGCATCTCGAGTATTAGACTGTTGTATAGTGTAGATGCTGTTAGTTATAGTGTAAGATAATCCGGATCTTGGCAGGACCCAAACACCAACACCCAGACTTGTAGGCCAAATGAAAGTATCGTGAAATTATTCATCTTTAAACTATGACGATTGCCATTTCCATTTGACTTTTATTTTAAACGACATTCACTGATGGCACGCTGATGAAGATTGCCTTTTGACCCTGCTCCCCAGTTTTTACCCCAGACTCTGACATCGGAAAGAGCCAGCCAAAAAAAAAATAATAAAATTCATCAGCGCACCCCACAAACGTAAAAAATTTGTATAATTCCCGTGCTTATAGCGCATCTTCTCCAGGTCTTTCTCCGGACCGTAGGGGTCTGACTGCTTGACCTTAATTCTCCCTTTCCCCTGGTGGTTAAAATATCCGCTGGAGAAATGAAAGGCTAATAAGGGTTAGAACTAGCTGAGGGTCTGATGGTTTCATTATTTTCCATGGGATTTTTAAATGTTCAGTTGAGTCTGTGTACTTCCATCGGAGGTTTACTCAGTGACCCCTTCCAATTATTCCATGGGCCATCGTCTTCTGTGCTAATTGTCCCGTCCCCATATGAAATTATACCGCCGCCGCTGGGGTTTTTATTCTTCCCAGCCAGCGGATGAATTGGATGTATGGGCCACCAGCTGTCACTTCTTTTGGGACGTGGGCAGGGGTTTGATCGACTTCCCAGCCCAACGGGACAATGACAGAAAATCACATAATAAAACAAACAGCCAGACTCAGGCAAAGTGAAGAAACCTTTAAAGTGCTGTTCTTCGTTCTTTCTACTCTATCGGAATGCATGGATTCTTCCAGGGACTCTCCCTACAGAACTTCCGTAGGTTTTAACTTTTCGTGGATTAAGGTTGTTGGGACTAGTCAAGGCCAATGATGGATAGTCTGGTGCTTATTCTCAAGTCGCTAGAACGTAGAATAGAATGGCAAGAACCTTGTTTGAGTTCCAGTTCAAGTGAATAGATATTGGGCTGCTTTTTGTCATGTTAAGCAATACATAGAGTACGGCATGCATTCCGCTTAACTAGGTGAATTTTCTTGAAAGATTAGATAGTCTAGTGGAATTGGAAAATCAAGGACTCATTTTGGCAATATGATTCTCCTAGAATAGCAGAAGTGAAAATCTCAGAGTCCTCTTCAACAGCACAAGCATTAAAATCGTCGCTATTTTAATTCTCTGTTTTCATGCTGAATTTGGCTCTCAGACCATCTCATGCTAAAAAACTCCTCCTCCTCACTTTCTTTTTCTTCATAATGTATCATGTACACACAAAATAGTGGACACAAATAGCGGACGCAATGAGTGGCCACAAAACACAGCTTCGTTTCCTTCTTCAAGAAAATAGCTGATTAGTTGAACTATAGAAGGGGGATTTTGAGCTAATATCAACAGCTAATTGAGTACATAAAACAAGTAAACTACAATCATAGAAACACAATGAAAGGTAATACAAATTCATGTACTATCACGAATGGTCATAGTTTTTGACGTATATTGGATACCATTAAACCTCCTCTTCCAACACATTTTAAAGATCATGGTAGTTTCATAATACAAACTTAATCTTTCAGCCAATCAAGATTTTCATTCGTAGAAACAAGGTTAACGGATACTTTTATCAACAGATAACTGACAAAAACTTGATTCAATTCTTAGCATTCTCATGGAACTTCATGTTTACAAATAAGCGAATTTTTGTAGATCAAACCAGTAACCTGCAATTATTTCAAGTGCTTTTTCACACGTTCCGTTCCTTTGTGAACATGATAATGTGTTTCTTATTTAACGTTTATATGTATATCCAATCTGAAATATCAAATAATTGAAATATGAAATATAAATCTTATTGTTTATTCTGTTTTAGGTTTGTGAAAAGTTTGGTAACTACATGATAAATAAAGAAATAGAATGATGGGTATCAAAGTTTGTGGTTTGTTTGGAACCGTGGCATGGAAGTGGAAGGACTTGAATTAATAGGAAACTCATGGAGACTGTGAAATCAAGATTCCGCCCTGAAATTAACTGAACCCGCTGATAATTAACAAGGTCGTTCTATCATCATGATGAATAACGATGATCTCGATTAACAATAATATTTAACAGCAGCCACATCATATTCTCACCAGACAGCCAGCCAGCTAGCCAGCCAGCCACTGGCGAACCAGAACCCAACATATTTCTTATTCTTTTTTCCATTCCTTTACTGCGCTCTCCGATGCTTTCTACTTGGCCCTACGCGCATCCATTCCAATTTCATTCCGCTCCATTCCATTCCATTCAAGCTTTAACAGCCACTCAGATTCAGGAGTTTTCCCGTGGCCAAATGTAGTGAACTTTACAAGATCAAGTATACATGATATCACATTCCATATTTCATTAAATTATCATAATAATAATACCAATCATCAAAAGAAAAAAACCCGTTATTGTCAGATTAAATTCTGGATTCTTAAAGCTCCAAATTAAAAAAAATAAAAAAAATAAAAATAAAAATAAAAAATCAAGTCTTCCATAATCAACCACTCAATGGCCAGCCTCGGACGAGCATACCGAACCAGCCTTCAAAGTTTCCCACTCCAATTCTAATTTCTGCCATCAACGCGCGCCCTCGCGCTCGCGCGCAGGTAGGCACCAAGATTACAGATCGGAATAAAAATCAACTAGAATTTTGAAGGAAATTTTAAACATTTTCAAAATAAATTTAGTGAATTCATTTATTGTCCAATACTAAATGCGTTTAACATTCAATACTCTGAATAATGCTTACTATTCATTCCACACCAAATTGTAGAGGTACTCCTGCAAAAACCTCTCCTTTGAGAATTCCAGGAACGATTAACGCTGCTTTCTTTTTAAATACTCCTTGACACTCTCCTGGGCCTAGCTTGTTAGAAGCTCCTGAATATATACCGACTCCTTCAAAAGTCCCCAACCAACAAGCAAACAAAACCAAAACCAAAACTTGCTACCACAACTCAGTTTAGTCCACATTCACTCAGGCCAAGTCATTTTGGGACTTAAACTATGGAAAATGCTGAAACTTCACTTGCTCCCCTTTGAATACTTGGTGGTAAAGCCATATATTGAAGACGTAAACGTAGACGTAGACAAAAAGACGTAATTGAAAACTCCTCAAACAACAATCTGTGTGTCATCGTCATTCCTTCAGTAGAATTCTCTCAAGTTCCCTTCAAACCCCGTTCACGATTATGATGATCTTGTCTCGTCTAGCGTCTCCTTGAACGAAACTATCGCTATTGAGCCAAGTCACGTCAAGTCATTGCGCTGGAGATTGTTTTAAGCTATAAATGAATACTATTAACTATCAACTTACTTACTTTGATAGATAGAAACACGAAAAACCACGACAGTTTTCACGTCGCGACTATTTTAAGCCGCGTGAATGTATACTAAATTTGTGCATAACGGTCCCGCCGAGCTGTTTGAGACTGGCTGGATTGCCCTCAAGGAATTTTCACATAGTTTCTTGTTGTGGAGGGATTACCTGCTGCTTGTAATATCGAGGGAATTTAGCTGAGTCAGAATCCCCATTTACGCGTTTTTCTGCCTTTTTCAAATATATGTAATTATATATATATCTACATAAATACATAATAAATTCATACATTGAGCCGCACAAACCTTAACCCAAATTAAGAGAAAAGGGGGCCCATTTGTCAATATTTGTTAATATAAATGAGCATATAGTTGGCGTGCCTTATGAGATCACCATACTTTTGGTTTTTGATTCTGCAGGTTAAAATAAAATGCAGCCAGATGCATTCAAATAAGCTGCTTTGGGTCAAAATGAATCCGCTTTTAGTAACACAGCATTTGGAGGGTAGGCAGATTCTGCAGATTTAGATATAAATAACTCTTCTCAATGTGGAGCTAACCAGAAATAACCACAGGTAACCACGGATAACCACGATTAACTACATACAAACCAACTCTAAACCTCTAATCATACGAAATTTCAAATTTCATTCAGGTTGTTGTTATTTATTTTTTATTATTTTATTTTTTCATTTTCCTCATCCAAAAAAAAACAAAAAACAAAATCTCATCCCTCCCCTTCCCTTCCATTCCACCAAATGGGCCAAAAAATGTTCTGAAATGGGCTGAAATGTGCCTAACTGTGCCACTTCCATCTCCTTTTTTTTCCACCTCAAAAAGCTATTTCTTTCCTCAATTTCCCTTCCTTCTTTTTTATTTCTCTTCTCTTTCACTTTCTCTTTTTCTTTCTAGTCAGTCAGTCAGTCAGTCGCTCTTTTTAATACTCAGTCAGTCACTCTTTTTTTTTACCTGCTCCAAAAAGCATCCAGTCACTCATTCACCCCCTTTAACAATCCGCCCTTTGGTCACGTCTGCCGTTACTCAACCCACCATCTACACTCTCTGTAACTAACAACGCATTAACAAACCTCTTTAATCCTTAAAATGACCTCAATCGCCCACAAACAAGACTCCGCCGTAGAAACAGCCATGGTCGGAAAGTCCGCTACCGCCAGATTCAGAGGCCTCCGCATAAACCCCCAGATGGAAATCTACGAAAAGCAAATGTTTGCTCAAGTCGAAGATGAATACAGAGAAGATTTCATTCAATCAATGAAGGAAATAGAAATTAAAACCCTTCCTGTGGCATCGATGATCGATATCCAGCCTGAATTGGAGTGGTTCATGAGACCCTACCTCCTAGATTTTCTCGTTGATACCCATTTAACGCTTAAACTTTCGTCACAAACCCTATTTCTGGCAGTAAATATTGTCGATCGATACTGCTCAAAACGTGTCGTTGCCAAAAAACACTACCAGCTGGTAGGGTGCACCGCACTCTGGATCGCTTCCAAGTACGAGGACAAGAAATCTCATATTCCTTCAATCTCAGAGCTCATTAACATGTGCTGCGGTGTGTACGAAGAAGCCATGTTTCTTCAAATGGAAGGCCACATTCTCAACACCTTGGAGTGGTCAATCGGTCACACTACTCTCGATGCCTACATCTATCTCTACCTGGGATCCACTTGCAGCCCCACCCTCATCAACGTTGCTAGATTCCTCGCGGAAATCTCAATGTACAATCGTGCTTTCTTTGCCTTCAGACCATCCCTGCTATCAAACTGCTGCGTAACGTTGGCCTCTCATATTACCGGCTACCGCTCTGTCCCTACATCTTTTTCGGACCCAACCGAGTTGGAATGCATCAACCTACTGGGTCTTCATATGCAATCTCCTTCCCAAAGCTTACAAAAGAAATTCATGAAATCTTCATACTCACAAGTCCCCAAAATCATTGCATCTTTCATTGCCCGCCACCAAGCCTCCACCATCACTCTTCCTCCATCCCCCGCACCATCCTGTGATTCCATGGAATACTCTCCAAGCAAGGACTCTACTTCATCAGTTACTCCTGCTATCGCTGCTGCTGCTGCTGCTGCCGCTGCCGCCGCCGCCGCAGTTCAGAACCAGTATGCCGCTACAAAGCATTCCTATGAACGACCGGGGTATCTCACTCCTCCCTGTACACCATCACCGTACCAGCAAAGCGCTGCAGTCGCAGCAGCAGTCACAGCAGTAGCAGCGGCTACTGCCCCAGTGTCCTTTGTAAGTCCAGAGATGGTATAAGGCCACCAAATTATTTTAATTGCATCGAGGACACTGTGAATGGGGATATCAAATAATAAAGAAAAAAAACAAAAACAAAAGAAGAAAAAAAAAGAAAAGGAAAGGTAAAAACAGGCATAAAGAAGCATCTTAACTTTTGGGTTTATTTTTTATTTATTTTTTTTTCCACTAATAATTTATACATACATATTCACTTCTTTTACTCTCATTACTCTCATTTTTGTATTACATACATATTCATTCTTGACCTTATCATTTCATTCTTTTACTTATCATTCATTCATTCATTCATTTTTTTTTTTCAGATAATATTTAATACACAAAGTATTCATGAAATTAGAATTAAATAGTTTTGATCATGCAGGACTTGTCTCTCGACTAATACCAGGCGTGGGAATTTGAAAAGTGGCTGATTCTTGTTCGGTACTAGTATTCGTATTATTGTTATTAGAAAGCTGCTGGCTTGGCTCGTAGTAGATTTCATCATATTCATAAGTCCCTGCAGTCTCTGAGGAATTTGGTGTCGGCTTACCGTTATTCCGCTCGTCTTCTTCTTCCTCATCACTCCCTCCTCTCCTTAACGCAGGCAATGACCTTGCATGATATAACCTCGGAGAACTTGCCCTGGAAAAGTAAAGAGGTGATGAGAGTGCCGTTGCTGATGAAAATGGAGGCCAGTCACCATCATCTGAAGTAGCTGACTTTTGTTGTCGTCTATGCTGTTTCCGAAACTTGCTCATACTACTTATAGATGAAGACGAAGAAGACGCTGATTCACCACCTCTTCCACCACTACTCGTAATGAAAAATGAAGAATCAACCGACGCGCCTCTTGTTGTGATCACAAAAAGCAAAATAATCAATAAAATCAATGCTTGAACAATTCCTACTTTTTTCTGATACCTTAAATCATCTGCCAGCTCTTGAAGTCGTTCGTCAAGCCGGGCCATTTCGAATTTATTATGAGCTTCTTGAGAAATTACAGCACTTTGAACCATTTCAGAAATACGGCGGCGTTGCTCATCTAGCCCTCGGAACTGCGCAATCACGCTGTTGTTGATTTTGTTTAAAAAGTTTTCAATTTTGAGTTCATATTTCTTGTCAACTCGTAGTACACGTTCAAGGAGTGTTTGTGTTTGGGATTCAATGTATTGCATTGAAAGAGTAGCGTTGGATTCAAGAAGTGCGATCCGCTTCATAATGGTTTGGTAAATTGATTCTTGTGTGGTTGGTTCATTTGATTGTGGTGCACGATTGTTGGTGTTGGTGTTTGGCCGTACGGATGATGCTGGTACGGATGGCTTGGTTTTGACTGAAGATGAAGTTATAGGTTGACAGAAATCAGGTTTCGAGTCAAAGAAAATATCTGAAAAATTGCCCATGCCGGGTACACAAAGCGTCGAATCCATTGCATAACCTCCTGAGGCCATTGGCTCTCCATTCAAGTTATCATTGATTTGGACCTGATTTGTTGTAGTTTCATTCTCACCCTTTAATATAGCCTGATTTACCTTATTTTCAGCCTGGTTAAGGGAATTTGCTTCTGACGTAGTTTGATTTTGTTCTTGGGCTGGTGCTGCTGTATCAGAGGTATCAGAGCCTTGTTGTTTATCAACATTGACTTCATTCTCATCTTGAGTATGATTGAACGTACTTTGACTTTGTGCGCTTTCCATTTTACCCGATTCCTTTGGACTACCTTGAACACCATGACTTTTATATTCTTCCATCATAGTCGTACCATGAACCCTCACCAGCGAGACTGGGCAGTAAAATTCCTGACCCCAATGCGATAGAAACTCAATTCGCACATATCTTGCCCAGATAAGCGGGTTCTTGATTCCAAAGTTTTGTAAATCGCGAATACTTCGGGCTTCAAACTCGCCTAATACTTTCCATTCTTGTTCAGGAACTGGGAACCGATCAGATACTGAGATTCTGATGTTTCGGAACATGGATGAAAAAAATTCAAAAGTGCCAATAACAACAGTATCAACAAGAATGTCCTGACATAGTTCTATAATGACAAACTTATTGGCGGCACTGCAAAGATTAAGCATGTACGAATCCTTGTTTTCAATCAAAATGTTATGAGCGCCTTTCGCCTCTTTGTTGGTTTTAATGATGGTCGCAGCACAGTCAAACGACGCATAATTGAATCGATCTTTATAAAATTTGCCCGAATCCTTTGTATTTCCAGCATTTGGAGTTTTGATCGAATCTTTATTACCCTTATTGTCACCAGCAACTGCTTCTGGGGCTCCTTCACCACCCTCGTCAGGTGAAAAGATATTAGCATCTATTTCCATTTCATCTCCAATCATGTTATCTAAATCTGACATTGAAGACTGGGAGCGTGACGGGAAGCCTGCTTCTCGTTGCACTGGTTGGCGATCTGTGTAATCATTTTGGCCTGATTTCTCTAAATTTTGTTTCCTCCATTCTTCGAACGACAGCATTCTATTTGAATCCTCGTCATCTTCCTCCTCTTCTTCAAATTCCTCGGGTTCCTCATCTTCCTCTTCGTCCTCCTCTTCTTCCTCAACGGTTGTAGTTGGTAATAAAATTGTAGTGGTCAAGTTTCCTTTCGCACTCTCGACACTGACAGTCTCAACCTCTATTGTCTGAGATGTAGTATTGGAAACAGAAATTTCTATGCTACTGGTTGATGCAGTTGTTGTGTTTATAGATGCTGCTTTGGTCGTTGTTGCCAAACTTTCAACATTATCTCCTAGTACCTTGATCTCTGATGTGGTTTCAACTTGGTCCTCCTGAACTAGAGCCTCCACCAATTCAGCCTCATGATTATTATCTTCTTCACAATTAGCAGTCCAGACACTTGAAAGTAGCAGACAGCACCAAGGTATTTTCATGGTATCAATGTGGGAAAATGCAAACAGCTGGCGTTTCCAGTTGATAGTTTAATTTAATCCTAAGTATAAATAAATGTCAAATTTCTGAAGAAACGTACACACATTTTATCCTTTTACTATCCAGCAGGTTTCAATCACAATATAACCTAACCCTATGCAAATCCCTCTGACACTCCGTCGTCATATTTTCACCACCAACAACAGCCAACACCTTTCTTGCAAGACAAACTTACGGCCCATGGAATCTGACGATTACTTTCGAACCTAAGGAGGATTATATTCTCTAAAAGAATTTACGCGTAAACATTTGAAATCTCTAAAATACAAGCTGGTCTGTACACTGGTATTGCTTCACAATTCAATTCCAAATCAACACCTTCTGTTTTTCACCACCACATACCCTTTACTGCTGCGCAAAAGCACAATAATACGAAATAATATAAATATAAACCAACGACAACGTGATAAAGATGACTGATGCCCAGGAACCAATTCTATATAATGTTGTGCACCAACGGGTATCAGTCGATGTCGACCTTTATCACCGAGCTGTATATGGTTTCACTGAGCTCACAATCGCGCTAACGCGTCCTGGAATTAAGACGATCCGCCTACATTCACGGCAATGTTTAATAACAGACGTTCACGTTGAAGGTAAAAAGGCATCATTCATGCTTGACGACCAGGCCACTGAAGTGGGATTGCCAAAAACTTCAGATATCACTCAGCATCACATGTATGCTCTTAAAATGAAATCACTTCTCACATCACATACACAACCTCAACCTGGCGAACTGATAATTGTCCTGCCAAAGGGCGTTGCATCTATGCCATCAACAGGTAAACAGGCAGCAGCAGCAGCGGCAGCAGCAGAAGCGCTGGGAGATCATTCACATGTGATGAAAAGTATCACCGTCAAAGTTCAATTTTCATTATCAGAACCGTCAATTGGTATTAACTTTGTTGGCGGCAAGAATAGTAATATCAAGAAGAACTTTTGGCATGCATACACTACGAATTCACCTATCGGTCTGGCTACATCAAGTTGGGTTCCTTGCATTGATGGATTTTGGGAGCCTTGCACCTGGCAATTTGAAATCTCAGTACCAAGGACGGTTGGAAATATCGGCCGACTACGACCAATTGGATCCGATGAAGACGAAAAAATGAAGGATGCAGATGACGAAGATGAAAATGCCAATGCGCGTAATAATGACGATGATGACGAATTCAATGAAACTGATTTGGTTGTCGTGTGCGCAGAAGTATCTCCCTCTGAGGTTGCACATCCATTAGACGTTAGCAAAAAAGTTGTCTCCTTTGAAATTCTTAGTCCTACTGGAGCCCAACATATTGGGTTTGCTGTGGGACCTTTTGTTCAAATTCCATTACCGGATTTCAAAGAAGAAGAAGGCCGTGATGCAGACGACATGGAAGAAGACAGCTCCACTCCAATCAGTGTCTATAGTTTTCCTGACCGTGCAGTAGAAGTTCAAAACACTTGTATATTTGTCAACAAAGCTATTGAATACTTTTCTCGAGAATTTGGTTCTTTCCCTTTTCCTTCATTATCATTTTGTTTCGTCAGTGATGCTGTGGATCAATTTTCCAACTCCGCTGGTCTGTGTATCTGCGACGACAAGCTTCTTTATCCTCCTAATGTCATAGAACCCATCTTTTCTGGTCCCAAACTCTTTTCCGTGGCTATTGCTTCTCAGTGGATTGGCATTTCTATTGTCCCCAAGCGATGGGAAGACTTGTGGCTAATTCTAGGCATTTCTGGATTCATGTCACTCTGTTTTCTGCGCAAGCTCATTGGCAACAACGAATATAGATTTAATGTGAAAAAACTTTCCGAAGAGGTTTGTAGCAAAGATATTGGCATGCCTCCTTTGGCATATCCAGACCTCGTTTTCCCTCTCACTTATCAAGATTTATCCTTTCTGCAACTCAAGGCTCCCGTGGTGCTTTTCATTCTAGATCGCCGGATGACCAAGACAGACAAATCTCTTGGTCTCTCTCGTGCCATCCCCAAAATTTTACTACAAGGCATGTCTGGTGATCTTGCCAACTCTTGCCTTAGTACTGCCCATTTCATTAAAGTATGTGAACGTGTGGGCCATAACAAACTTGATATTTTCTTTAATCAATGGGTTTTTGGCGCAGGGTACCCTATTTTTAGAGTTACTCAACGATTTAATAAGAAACGTATGTTCATTGAAATGGGAATTCGTCAAGTACAGACCGCGGAAATTGCGGCTCCTCCTCAATCAGAGGAAAACTTTATCAAACATTCCCAGCATGGTGGGCCTCGCAGTGCTGCCTCGACTATTCAACATCTTTTTACTGTGAGTATATTGCCTATTCTTGTTTTTATTTTACTTACTAACCATATTGCTAGGGTCCAATGACTATTCGTATCCATGAGGCTGATGGTACGCCATACGAACATGTGGTGGACTTAAAAGACGGGTTCACCAAACTGGATATTCAATATAATACCAAATACAAGCGATTAAAGCGAAATAAAAAGCCAAAAGAACATGTTGATGTGCTTAATTTAGACACTGGCGATGACGCAGATCTTGATGGAATTCTCCTTCATTGTCTTGGTGATGTTTTGCAAAGCGACCGTCAGATGAAAGAATGGAAGCTTGAAGAGTGGACCAAAGAAGAAGAAGAACGCATGATGAACGAAGCTTTCGAATGGATTCGTGTTGATACCGACTTTGAATGGATTTGTTTGCTTTATATCAACCAGCCTGATTACATGTTTGCTTCACAACTGCAGCAGGATCGAGATGTCGTTGCTCAATATGAAGCCGTCCGGTACTTTGGGTCGCTTAAACCTTCGCGACTTTACTCTTCACTGCTCATTAAAACTCTAATGGATAAGCGCTATTATTATGGAATTCGAGTTGAAGCAGCGCACCAGCTGGCTAAGTGTGGCATTGAAGAATTGGATTTCATTGGCAAGTTTCATCTAATCAAAGCATTTCAAACCATGTTTTGTTTTGAGAATTCAACAATTCCGGCAGCTAATAACTTTTCTGATTTTACAACGTATTTTATTCAAAAGGCCATTCCCATGGCACTTTCTCAAATGCGTGATAGTTATGGCAAGTGCCCCATCGAAGTGTGCAACTTTTTACTTGACTTGTTACGATACAATGATAATTCAAGTAATCCCTTTTCGGATTCCTTTTATGTGTGCAATCTCATTACAGCTATTGTAAACTCACTCAGTAATAACAATTTTGAACCGTCTTTAGACGAGGGTGACTTTGAAACTGATACTTTTGTGAGCAAGGCTACTGATGAAATTGAGCGGTGTTTGCGTATGGATGGATGGCTTCCATCTGTGCACAATATGATTACTACGACGGCTATCCAACAAAAGGAGCGACTATGGGTGCGAGGCTACTTGCCCGTTAAATTTGAAGAATTGATTCAGTATACCAAACCGGGAAACTACTGCGAAGTGCGAGTTAGTGCATTTCAAAGTCTACTGAACTTAGGAGGCATTTATAACAAGGCCGTTGTTCATTACCTATTCTCAACCATTATATTTGATAATTTCGAGTTTGTCAAGTTTGGTCTTGTTCAGGCGTTGGGAAACACCTTGGGACGTCTCGCATTAAGAGGTGACTACAAGCCACGGCATAAGAAGTCCGTCAAAAACGGAGGCGGATCATTTTTGGTGGTAGAAGAAGATTCGACGGTAACCAAAGATGTTCGACATGATTTGCAGGCTCGTGCCACTTTAGAAGGAGCATTAGAAATGCTGCGCAAGCAACTTGACCAAAATATCACGTTAAAACGCGAACTTTGGAATGCAGTCATGAGCAAACGGCCAGGCCTTGTGAATAAAAGTCGGCTACTTAATATGTGCGCCGCCATAGTGCTACCTCGAGACTCATATATTGTAAAGCTAAAGATGCCACGGGTAATTCGGCTAACAGCACAACGACGGGAACGATTCAACATTGTGATCAAAAGACAAGATGCATTAGCACAATTAGGCAATCTAAAATTAAGCGGCAATGGCGCTGCTGGTACTACCACTGGTAGCAATACGAGGGCTACACCAAAAATCTCGCTTGTAGCTAAGAAAATGGGCAATACACCTGGATCATCTGGATCCCCGAAACCGTCCCCTAAAATAAGGCTTTCGACAGGTGGTGTCAACAAAAAACAACAGCAGGGAACTCCAGCTAAACGGAAAAGATCTAAATCCAAGATAGGTACGGCAGCTGAAACTGTATCTGCAACAAGTACTAATATAGCATTAACGAACCAACAACAACAACCAACTACATCATCATCTTCAACCTCAACTACAACTACTACATCATCATCATCACTCAGTAATTCGCAACCACAGACCACAACTATTGCTCCGAATTCAACCTTATCAAGTCATGATACTACGGCCACTTCTGCTAATAATGGAAGTTCGGGTGGCACCAATGAACCCCCAGCATCTGGATCTGCAAGCACTCCGTCAAAACCTAAAGTTAAACTTAAGCTGAGGTTTTAATTAAAAAAAAAACCAAAATAATAATAAACAGAATAAGCTATGGAGTACCGAATATAATAAAAATAAAAATTACAATTTAAGAGATGACAAATAAAGTAATGAGTAGCAGTTTAAAAATATCTATAATAATCAATAGAAAAACAAGAAAGATATTGAGCTTAATTTTCCCTGATTTGAAAAGTACAAGAGTAGTAATGCTTTCTAGGCCGTGAGAGGTTTATTGTAAGAAGAATAATAAAAGGTTTTCAATAGAATAACTAAATACTGTATATATAAATTAAATGGATTTTTTTTTTTTTTTTTTTGTTTATTTCTTTTGTCAAAAAAAAAAATTGCGTTTTGATGTGTACAACCCATCGATTGAATTATAATAATATGAACAAAAATGTGGCTTCAGTCTTCATGTTCAATGACTGTACTTTATTCAGATTTTTTTCAGAATTTTTTTAATTTTATTTTATGTTTTTTTTTTCTTCCTTCTTGTCTTGGTTGTTTATTGTTATCGATATATTTGTCCGTTTGTAGCTTTTTTTATAAAACAAACCAACCTGTTGCACCAACTCCAATCAAACCAACACCAAGCCACCAAATTGAATCCAAGTCATGTACTTTTCGTTTGACAGCAGGAGTTCGTGATCTGTTTTCAAGTGCTCGCTTGATTTTCTTTCTCAATGAAGAGGCAGAGGAAGCAGTAGCAGCTGAACTTACACTGCTTACAGTGCCAGATCCAGATCCAGATCCAGATCCAGTAGCGGAGGCAGCGGAGGCATCGGAAGTTGGGTTCATGGTCATGGTAGGCAGCATCATAGCTGGCTTGTATGCCAGGTATAATGGAGGCATTACAGAGCCATCGAATTGATATAAATCGGCTCTGTAGCGGCCGTGATAAGGATCGACGTAGACTGCCCATTTTAGAATGGTGATGGTTTGATTGTACCTACTGTAGATTGAACTTGACTGCTCGCAAGGTTCCGACAAAAGTTGGCGACCATCGACTTTAAATGGAGTAAGGATTAGTGTATTGTTGTCTAGGACCTCGTATGTGCCATGTTGATAAATGAGGACAGCTGTAGGGCATTTGGGTTTTTGTGCTATGAAGCAAGTTAGCGATATTCCAATAATAATAATAAATAAAACGTGGTTGTTCCATGTTACTTACGGTTGCCAGAAACGCGATAGATGGCTTGTTCCCAGTAGCCATCAGTAGTAAAACTGTATGAGATACCTGGTAAAGCAGGTTCAATCAAGAGCTCATCAACTGGATCGTAAAAGTCCTAAATAAAATTGGTGCTATTAATATCGAGTGTCAAAATGTTTGTGAATCAGCTACCCCCTGGCTTTGCATTAAAAAAAAAAAAAAAAAGCCACCACCAGAAAACCCAGCAGCAACTGAATTCAAGACAAAATAAAATAGACAAGACAGAACGTAGGAATACTTACAGGTCCAGTAAAGACAGCGTTTGATTTAGAAGACCATGTTCCTTCTAGTTGTGCAATTCCTGTGAGGTCTGAGGTAGTTGTGGTGGTTGTATCAGTCGCAACAGCACCTAGAACTGAGCTACTTGAGCTGACACTGACTACAACCTGTGAATTCACCAGCGAGGCAGAGGCCAACAGCACAATGTTCCACGCAAATTTCATATTTTTGTGCGATAGAGATGGTTGTATATGAGTTTTGAAAGGAGATGCGAATAGAAACAAGGAGAGCTGATGAGGAGTATTGGATTGAATAAAGAATGGACGGTAGTTAGGTGGTGATGACTTGAAATGATACGGATAAAATGAGCAAAAATAGAAAAATAAAAATAAATAAATAAGATGAAGCGAAAAAAAACTGAGGAAGCTGGATAGGAAAAACGAGAGAAATTTGATAAATAAATAAATAAAATAAAGTGAAAGCAACACCAGCGATAGACAGGTTGTGCTGCTTTGTTTATGATCCAAGAAACAACCAGGTGAATTCTAGGTTTGGATAAGTTCAAGGTGAAGGTGTTTGTCGAGAGGAAGAGGAAGGTGAAAAAATAAAAAAATTAATAAAAAAAATAAAAAAAATAAAAAAGGGCGGTGTTTTTTTCCTTCACAAACGATGACTATGGAATGACGTAATCTACATATTTATAGAACACCTCAACAACAGCCATCACTGGATGGCCCAGCAAACATCTCAGCATGGCAGATACAAAAAGTGGTGGTACTCTTACAATGTATTATGTATGTCTAACTGTAGATACCCTGGGTTAAAAGCTGATAGTGGTCGTAAAGTCTAGCAAAACCAAATGTTAGTTATACCTAATGTAACGCAATCAACAAACCAAAACTCACCTTGTAGATAAATTTCCCCAGCTCCGCGCAATTAGCACATTGTCTACAAACGCATCGACTTCAACCTCACTCAAATGTAGTTGAAACCGCTGGCGAAGCGCTTGTGATGTAGCTGGTCCTAGTGAAAAACACGGTAAAGACGAGCCTCGCTGCATCATTTCGACTAAAATGATGATGGAGTCAGCAACCTTTCTTAGGTCTTTAAAAGCCCGCTTTAGCAAGTCCTTGAATAATTGAAATGGTTGCGATGTAGGACCTCCCATGAGGTCAACGTACTCTTGAGTCAGTTTGAATGGAGCAGTTTCAAACCCAAATCCACCGGGAGCATTCGAAAGTAGGAAGCCAAAATCAATATGATTAATATGCCCGTCACTATCTAACAAAATGTTTCCGTTATGGCGGTCTTTCACTTGAAGAATATAGCAAATAATTGAATATGACGCCAGCGAGCGAACGAAATTGTCAATTGCAATGTCCAGCCGTCGGCCTGTGCCAAATGTCTAAAAACCACACGCATGTTAGTATATTAGTACAAGTATTCTCCTGTACAAAGGAGAACAGAAATTTGCTTACCGTTTTAAAATGATCACTAAGAGAGGTGATCGCTCCCTTGGGATTCTTGTCATTCTTCAATGATGCAGTGGTCATAGCTTTCTTAATAGAATGAATACTAAGGGCATTCGTGATTGTCTCCACTAACCCAGCTGAGTTATGAGTAATGAGAATATTGTATTTTTTTACCCAAACACCTGAATCAGCTTTTTCCCAGCACATTTGCATAGCTTGAATTAGTTGGCAGGCAAATGCTTCTTGTCGCAAATCATCACCAGTCTTGACAATCACTGAGAAAACATCCCAGTTTGGCAAATACCCAAATGGTGAGGCTTTCCGAATGCGCTCTTTACGAACTAACCAGTCTTCACCGAGATTTAGGTTGTTGCTATTACCTCCAGTGGTTTTAAGATCGTTTTCCAGTTTACGATCACCAGCCTCGCCATTGGGAATGCTTGAGCGAGGCAATATGGTGTGCCCCTCCATGCTTTGCATGCTGGCAGTAATACGGGCTTTTATTCGTTCGACCTCTACCTTGGACAACTTACTACCTCCCGCGCTGTCCAACTGGGTAATCATGTATGCTGCCGCGCGCATATGAGTGGCTAACTCTGTTATGTCGTCGGGTTCGGGTATAGGTAGACTATATGCAGGGGAAAATGATAGATTAGAGGATCGAGGAGAGCTGGTTTCACTCGAAATCATGCTGGAGTACTTTGAAATGGAAGATAGGGATGCTGAAAGATTTTCTTGAGTCGAAATATCTCGCTTATTTTCGTAAAGTTTAATTACAGATATATCGCCCATATCCTTTTCATCTGCATAAAAGAGGTCATCATCGAAGCCATCATCATTATTGCCATGAATGTGAGGTGAAGAAGGTATAGGTGAGGATATGGAGTCAAATATATGGCGTCTCTCCTTTTCCTCAGCCAGAATATGCTTGTTTGCTACAGAATGAGGTTCAAAATCAAACTCATTGCGCAGATACTCAACGAGTAAAAGATAGGGAACTCGTCCTGCAGAATTGAGCAGGACGGCTTCTCCAGGGCAAATACGAAGAAGTTTATGTTGCTTTGGCTGTGGGTTTATAAAGCTGGGGGTATCTTTGTCAACGTGGGGGTAAGAGTTTGGAATCAATAAAGGAATATCAACCTCTGCTGGGAGATCTTTGTTAAGCATGGCGATTTCCACGCGAAGGGCAGAGAGACGTGCCTGAGGTGGCACAGTGACAAGTTTTGATGAAATGGTATGCAATGCAGTCATGAATTGGGTTTCGCAGCGAAAATAATTGCTTTTAAGTATGGTAATGCGTTTTCCGTCAAGACGAGATGAACCTGGGAAGGATTGAAAGGAAGCTACCCGTCTAAATGGGTTGCCTAAGGGGATTGTTGGTAACGAGTGGGTTTCAGCCTCGCCCAAGTAAACTTGAGAGTAAGAAAATGATTTGCTTTTGATTCTAGGAGAGTCCAATGTGACGTCTTGTTCATCGTCGAGATCATCATAATGTAGAGAACTAAGAGAAGGTCGTGAATGCTGGGAAATGGTTGGGTCATATAAACTGGTTCGAGGGCTAGCTCTAGCGCTAGATATGGATCCTATAACTTTGCTGGCGACCTGGAATATGTGTGACCTGCGTTTCCTGCCTTGGGACACTACCAATGGCTTGATGTGGGAAATCATTGCAGGCATGCCGACTGCACCTGCGAGGGACGATGCCAGAATGGTACCAGGAGCAAAGTTTTCTTTGATTCTAAAATCTGGAGGCCGTCCAACATTGAATAAAATGTGTTGTAGTTTCCCCATGACGCGCTGGCATACCTGGAAACCGAAAGACTCAGGCTCGCCGCTTAATTCTGTGAGATGGGCCTGAACTTGCCAGTAAATCAGAACGGCACAGTGAGTTGAGCGATTACAAAGATCCAATAGTAGATCCTCTAGAGCCATGGACTCTGTCTCAACAGTTACATGTAACTGTACTAGTTGTGGAATAAAAAACTCAATGTCCTGGTCCTGATAGGACTTGAGTTTCTGGCACAAGTAGAAGTGAATGCCGATTTCATCTGAGTAGCGCTTCAGGTACGAGATACAGTGAAAAAGAGTGAATTGGGACGACTCAATGAATCTAAGTAGAAAACTATAACCTCCCTGATCCATTTTAGAGATTATCTGGAGCTGTGAGGTATTGTCTAGTGGTATTCATGGGTCAGACTTAGCCTTAGTATATCGTTGAGAATTAAGGTATCTGGAGCATGAAAGAACTGGGTCGGGCCGTAAAACCACTGATGTCAGCGATTTAAGTCCGCTGATTTGTGATTTTTCATGGCATAATAACGGGGAATTCATTCATTCCTTCATAACGGGGGAAGTATAAAACCCTAACCGCTATTTATGTAATTTGGTTATATAATGATATGTCATTGATTAGATATCCTTTGTTAAAAAGAAATGAAAATGAAAGGAAAAAACGCACCAGCCATTTGCAGCGCAAAGCTGCAGTTCAAGCTCTTTGCGCATGTTTCATGGTGCATTCAAAGTTTAGGCTCACTGATAACTCGGGACCGGAATACGACCCGGAGTATTTGACACGGGCTCAACCAGCTTTCCTCATAGACAAATCTCATAACCAGACCTAAATCTCCATCAGATAAAGTCCCGTTTTTAAGCCGCCTCGATGTGTTAAAGTTTGACTTTGGCTGATCAGGACACTCTGGGTAGCATTAGATTGGTCCTGCTAAGATTCAAAGTCTAATCGTGCGTGCGTATATAACTTTGTACTCTGTACTTTGTAGCTCCTGTATTCGTGTTAATTTGAGACAATGCCCTATGTTTGTGTACACCCCCCATGGAAGGGTTATTGGCGGCGGCTTAGCTATATAACTGGGTTAAGTCAGTCATGTCTATGGGTTCAGTTAAAGCAGGCTGGCTGTTGCTGTATAAATTGCAAATATAAGGGCAGGTATGGCTAACCGTACACTCTCACAGAAGCGGCCAGGGTAAAGCGGTATACCTGCAGTTGACTTGCTAACTGTCAGTAGAAGCAGCAGCACTAGCGGCACTGCCAGAAAATATATAAAATATAAAAGATATATATCGAGTCAACCATCAAGGAGGATATAGCCAGCCATTCTATCTTGACTTCTTGTGATCTTGTCTCGTCGAAGGAAAGAAATCGTGAAAAGTTCAAGTTCAAGTTCACCAAGTTCAATGAGTTCCACCAGCCTTGCTGGTTCCACAAGAAAAGATCCTCAGGGGCCAAAGAGGCCTCCCAATTAACATATATAGATGAATGGAAACTCCTAAAAAGCTAAAATGGAAGTAAAATCTACAGTTTTGAAGATCTACATCAGGACTTTGAGCACATACCAGATCATGCTCTTTCCTCCACCCGTAATATCCGATGAATAAGTTATTTTAAGGGTCTTGTTTTGCATTCTGTTTGAGTGTCAGAGTGTGAGAAAGTAATTGAGAATAGGGAAGAGCTGAACTTTTAGGCCAAATGTAATAATTGTAATAATTTACAAAGTGTAATAATTTAATAATTTAATAATTTGAATAATTTAATAAATTTGATAACTGATTCGGTATAATTTTTTCTTTCTTTTCGGTGCGCGCAATTTAGGTAACCAATACCAATTTAATTTATTATCATCTACCATCTTTATCCCATATTTTCTATTCCATATATATAATATTTTATATATAAATGAATACCATACTCTTTATTTTAAATTTTTTACAAATTTTATTTTATTTTAGTTTTTTTTTTTTCCTCACTTATTCATCTAATTATTTTTCACTTTCCTTCCTCTTTTTCTTTCTTTCTTTCCTTATTATTCTACTTCAGAGTCCCTTGGAATTTTATCACTGAAATCCCCCTCCATTAATATCCCTCTATCAGGTTGCTCTGTCTGTCTCTCTCCCATTCACCTTTTTCCGGTATGTACAATTCTATTTCCAACCTTTTTTATTATTATTTCACGCAAATTTCATTTTAATATTTATATTTATTTACATTTTATTCATATTATATATAGTTTCAGTCTGCCATTGATTGCCCAACTTAAAACATCTGCCTGTCACTATAAATACGTGATTTCCTTTCTAAATCTAACTCTTTTTTTTTTTTTCTTTCTTTCTTTCAGTTTCTTCTGTTTTTATAGCTAGACACAAACACATCATACACATAGACACAATGGTCCTTCCGTTTGGTATACCATATCCCGAGGCCCCCCATGTTGGGTTCTGGGGAGTTCCCACGGCCACTATTGACTGGTGCGAAGAAAACTATGTGGTTAGTTCCTACATTGCCGAACTTGTCAATACCTTCACCAACTCGGCATTTATTTGCCTGGCCGGCTATTCTCTCATCAACGTTATCCAACAAAAACATGAAACCAGGTTCCTACTAGTAGCTCTCGGATTCATTACAGTGGGAGTTGGTTCGTGGATGTTTCACATGTCGCTATTGTACGAATACCAATTACTAGATGAACTGCCCATGATTTACGCAACCTGTGTGCCATACTGGATTGTATTTTCATATGGCAAGACGGCAATTCAGTCGGTAAGAGTCGGTGTCCAAATTTCAACATTTGCAATAGTGCTTTCGGCAGTCTACCTTTTTTACCGCAACCCGTCAATTCACCAGACCGCATACGGACTACTTACGGGTATCGTGATGCTGAAATCATTTTTCCTGGTCCGCAAGCATGTTCAAGACCAGGAGGCTCGCAAAAAGATGGACCGAATCATGCTCTTGGGCTTGATTTATATTTGCATTGGCTACTTTCTATGGAACATGGATATTCACTTCTGTGACATGTGGCGTGGCGCTCGGCACACAGTAGGAATGCCCTACGGATTTGTGTTGGAAGGCCATGGCTGGTGGCATCTGCTGACTGGTATTGGTGTCTACCACTACATTGTCTACTTACAGTATCTTCGGGTGTTTTTGATCCACAAAGAAGCCGAGTATGAAATCAACTGGTCGTTCAAGATTGTGCCGCATTTAGATTTGAAGAAGAGTGTCGAGAAGAAAATAACAAGCGACATTAAATAGCCAATGGAAGGTATGCGTGTATGAGTGTGTGTGTACTTTTAATTTATGAAGATAGAATGGTAAATAGCAAATTTATAATATAGCACAATTCAAAACATGATAAACCATAAATAAATAATGAAAAAAACGTGTGGTGGTGATAAGGTAGAAGAGGGAAAATGGTCTGTGAAACGAAGCTTGTGAAAGGGGGATGAACGGGATGTAAAAATAAATAAACAAAATAAAACACAAAGCTTAATCGTGAAATTTGTGTCAAATTCTGTAGAAGGCTTTTGTCACGAGCAAAAAATAAATAAATAAACAAACAAATAGAAAGAAAAAAAATAAATAAATAAATAAATAAATAAAAGGAGTAAACCCATAGGCCTAAATTATCATTATTATGATAATAAATAAATAATAAAAACTCAAAAATATTGAAATAAAAATTCATCACAGATATCAATAACAAACCATGCTCTCATTACTTGTTTACTGGTAGGTCGATTATCATTATTATCACTAACTCTCACTTTTCAACAGTAACATCATCGTCATAATCGTCATTGTTTACTCAACCCTGAACTCATGAATACCCATTTTCATTCTTTATGCCCCCGTCACCCATGCCATGTCCCTGTTTAAACCCTTTCGCTTATATACAGCCATATCCAACCTAGCACAATCACTTATGATTGGCGCTATTGTCTTTTTGGTCTACGCTTCAGCTTTCGCTTTGATATTTCCAATACTGCTTGCCAAAGCAGTGCTAAGTCCCAGTAAGTAATCAGAATAATAACCACAATAATAATAATAATAATGATTTTGATAATGATAATAATATTCGTAAAACAAGTAATAAAAGCAGTGTAATGAGGGTAAACGATTAGTTTTACGCAAACCACAGCGTGCTGGCATGCGTATTATTGACCATGTGCTTAATGAACTAACCTTTGTTAAGAACCAAGCATTCAATTTTCAGGATGGTGGTGGACTACCAGCCAACAACAAGAACACCATTATCAACACACACAGCAGCAACAGCATCATCATCATCATCAACTTCTTCACCATCAACAGCATCGAGAAAGTACAACTAAGCGGTTACGCAGTGGATCGCGCATACTTTCCGCCAACACTAACAAACGACCAAGGTTGTCTTCCACGAACCAACTCCAGCCATCACTGCTACAGTCACCTCCACCAGAATTACCGGCCGTATACCACGATCACACAGGCAGTGACGACAAGAGCCAACAAAGCCCGCCGCTGCCGCCGCTGCCGCCGCGTCCCAAAATCCGGATACAACGACGGTCCCATGCGCTCCAAAAACAGTGTCTTGTCTTTGAAGCTTCAGCTGAATCCGACCGCCGACTCATCCTTGATTATAATGCAAAGATCCAGCTTGTAGCGCATAACAGGCTGACGACGAGTGAAGCAGCTGTTGTTTTTGGAGATACTCTGTGGCTAGCCGGCTTGTTCAAATAATGCTAATAATAATAAAACAATAATTATAACTATAATATTAATAACAATAATTATAGCATTAACCGTAATTCAGTAATAGACAGCCTCGGCTTTAAGATGACGATTAATAATAATGATGGTGGTTGGTGGGTGGTCTCTCTTCTTCATATTGTTCTCCTGAATCGGCAATTAACTATGGATGTTGCTTTACCCAAAAAAAATTATGTGAAAGTCGAAAAATTATAAAGGAAACCTGTAAATGCAGTGCGAGCTGGTACAGTTACCACCACCACCACATAATAATAATAATAATAATAATAATAATTTTAATACCACCTCTTTCTGTCATCAAATCAGAGCAAATGCTTTTGTGGTTATGTTTTTCATATTATAATCCATCTAAAACATTCTGGCCAAAGGTATCAGAGCTATTTGAAATTTTAGCTGTTTTGGTAGCCTTACCATCCCAGTAACAAAAGTGGGTTAGCGATGGGGGTGGTGGTATCTAGCACAATTCGGCGAAATTAATGCCGCCGCAGGTGTAAGATGTTTGGACTCGTGAGGTGAACTGAGCAACCAAACCAGGAACACAGTCCTGAAAGAACCATATGCCGGTAATGTGTGTCTAGAAGGAGGGTGGAGAGCCGTTGCGTTGCTTTTGTGCCAAAGGTTTTTTTTTTTTTTTTTTTTTATAGGAGTAAAAAAGACCCCAATTTATTTATTACCGAGTCAACTAACAAAGATAAGAAAAGAAATAAAAATTATATAAAAATAAAAAGCATTGCTTAACGATCTTCAGCTCAATGGCTATTAGACTCCGTCAATTTCAAAAAAGTTCAGTAAGGTTTGGCTTTTCACCAAGTTGTTCATGTGTACCTCAATTTAAGCCCGAA